>BSQZ01000014.1:6275000-6367500 GCA_033239005.1 Lamellibrachia satsuma
GTGAACATTCATTGCATGGTGAACTCAAAATCTGAAGAAAAAAGTTTTGCCCGGTTTGCCCGATACCTAAACGAATCATTTATCGAGGATAACAAATATCACAGAAAAACAACCACTACTTAAAATGTTGTGAATATGATAACAAATATCGCGTTTGTCGGAATTCTAGCGAGGGTTGGTACGTGAAAGTGGTGCTATATTTTAAAAAGTTGTATTTAAACGTAACATTATTCCTATTAGCATGGACTGAATGTTAGAGGAACATATCGCGAACATGTGTATGGCATGCATTCTTTGCATATATATAACTGATTGTACGGACATAAAGGAGAATGATCTGGACAAATTTAAGCTATCATTCGATGTAATAGCAATTCATGAAATCTAGGTTGAAACAATTAAATTACTGATTTCAACATTAATCGTTTTGAAATACCGATTTTCTATTAAAATGGCATCAAATGTTTTCTTGATTTATTTATACACGTTGTGTCTGTTCCAATTAACTGATAGCCAACCATAATCAATTCATTATCATAATTTCATAAGTTACCATTTTCAGTAAAAACGTCAAAAAGTGTACAATTGAGGTTTCAGTTTGTTGAAAAGCAAACCTTCCTTAATTTATTAAAACTTGGTTTATGGGTCGAAAACGTATTGGAGGATATGGAAGCAAACTATCTCCATGCTCGTGTGGTATTTTCTTGTTTGATGATACATTGAATAATAATATTTGTTTAAATCTCCGTTATAAAAGGATATAGATAATATATTTAACCAACTTTATTTTAGAGTAGAGCATAAATATGTGTAGTAAATGCCAGAACGTATCGTTTTATGAATTCCACTTAATATTACACATCCTGTATTTATCATATTTGAAAAAAGGATATTATTACTGGAAGAAATTATGCCCAAAAAGGTGTTGAGTGTTGTGTTTACTTTATTCTTCTCTACCCAACTGGCCGAAAACATTATCAAAATCGCTAAAAATATCAAAGTTACATAAGTATTTGTTGCCAAATATATGTATTTTTTCGGAAATTACAAATAAATTATAACAAAACCAAAAACAACTTATAAAAAATGCAGTTGCAGTTATATAATAGAGTGCATACTGAATCAGTTGTATAATAGAGTGCATACTGAATCAGTTGTATAATAGAGTGCATACTGAATCAGTTGTATAATAGAGTGCACACTGAATCAGTTGTATAATAGAGTGCATACTGAATCAGTTGTATAATAGAGTGCATACTGAATCAGTTGCATAATAGAGTGCACACTGAATCAGTTGCATAATACAGTGCACACTGAATCAGTTGCATAATAGAGTGCACACTGAATCAGTTGCATAATAGAGTGCATACTGAATCAGTTGTATAATAGAGTGCATACCGAATCAGTTGTATAATAGAGTGCATACCGAATCAGTTGCATAATAGAGTGCATACTGAATCAGTTGCATAATAGAGTGCATACCGAATCAGTTGTATAATAGAGTGCATACCGAATCAGTTGTATAATAGAGTGCATACTGAATCACTTGTATAATAGAGTGCATACTGAATATGGCTCAGAACGTATTGTTATTCCTAAGTCATTTTCTTTTATGGTAGTACTTACAACAGTATCTCCCAATTCATAGTTAACATCCAAGTTCTCGTGGCCCGTATATGAGCATTTAGATTTCCCGAAAATAACATCTGCCATTTTATTATTCGGACCATTTAAAAAATAAAAGTTCGTCCTTATATAGCGTGGCATCCATCCCAATTTCTCTGGAAAGCTTTCGACCACGCTGCAAGTAATACACGAAAGATAATCGTTCACGTAATTACACAACTGTCTATATACATTTATACAGCTGAGTAAACTGGCGCAACCAAGAGTGACAAAAATTGCCCAGGCTTTGAAAGAACAATAGCAAGAGTATTCGAACACCCGTCCTCTTTATGTTCTAACAAATATGCAATCGCGTCCCTATCTTCTTCTACTAAGAATACCTTACTTCATGTGTGCAATGTCCACGCTACATGGCTATAATGCTTATTTAGCAAATACTCACCTTTTTTCCCATTTATTACGAGATACAAATACAAAATAATATATAATTGATCAGGTGTGTATTGTTTTCTTTAACGACTGTCAAATGGTCACATGTGTAAGTTACCTGCATTGGCCCAAGTTTGACCACGATGTCCATTGACAATTGGAAATGCATCTTCTGTAGCATGCCTGAGTGACGGCTACACTGGACACGGCCACCAGCAGAAGAATCAATGCGTGTGACATCGTTCAGTCCGGCATAGAGTTCTGTCGTTTGCCGACTGTTGTCGGCTTTTCATATAGATGGTCGTTGTTGTTGAAATGTAGACAATACGCCCCATTGACCAATCGAAGACACGGGGCGCTTTCAGAAATAGCTGACACCCCTGGGATGGTACAATTGGTGGTCTCGTCACGTAGTTGTTTTTTCTAAGTACCGGGGTCACGATTGCATATAACTGCGGACGTTTCTAAGCAGGCTGAGAAAAGATGGCTGAGATGCTCCTGAAAAATATGTAATGCAGCATGGCACAAGGAAAAGTTAATTGTATGCAGTTAAACTTGGGATATGTCATGCTAAACATAGGAGTTTGCTAAATGAAATAAAGATGCGCAGAATCTGCGCATCAAATGTAAGTTGTGGCACGGTTGAGATGCACACACTTTACGCATGCGCGGAGGTTGACGTGTAGCGTAGTGGAACACGAAAACACCCACAACCAATGTTAAGTTGCACGAGCACGTGTATGTCTGTGTGCGCCTATGTGCCGGGAGGTTGCACACTGCCATCCTGGTCTATTTACTGCGAACAGTTGGGCCGTCAACAGTGGACGTCTAGTGTCATGACTGATCTGTTCACTCCACATCTTCAGTGGCCTTTGAAATGTTGCTTGAATGCTTCTCTAATAATGCTCTCTCTTAACAAACGTGAACAAAACCACCGAGTCTTCTGTGTCTGGTGACGTCTGTGATGGATGCATGAATGAATATGCATTCTCTCTTTGTCTCCCTCCCTCCCTCCCTCCCTCCCTCCCTCCCTTCCTCCTTCCCTCCCTCCCGCCTTCCCTCCCTCCCTCCATCCCGCCCTCTTCTGGCTAATTTTACAATTTGTCTGCCCTGGTAACACCTCCGATAACCCGCAGGCAAAACATCTAAAAAACCTCACGAGGATGTTCTCCAGCTACCGCAGCGCTCAGCCACTGCACCACAGATTGCAATTCGCAGTAACCAATCGTTTATACGACTTCGCGACTGTCCATTTTGAATTTATAATCAAGTTGTGGCAGTCCTGATAGGATGAGTGGCGCCACTGTTGGGGAGTGTGCATTGTCGGTAGAGTCACCCTGTGAGGTTCAGGGTGCAGAGAGGTCGGCAGCTGTTGGTGTATAGCCTATGTTGCAAAAAAAGGTCCCTCGTAAGATTTTTCATTCAGGCGCCTTTATGCTTAGAAAGGCCCGACCGCTCAGAAATATGGGCGTTCCACCGACCCAAGCTGGGTTATTTTTTGTGAGATAAATTGTCTGCCGTAAGATTCTGACAAACTGGCCACACCCAAGTTGTTAATAACGATAATAATTAAAATACTTGGTAGGAGTGAGGGGGCAGGAAGAGGGAGGATGGAGGAGGGGAGGGAAGGGATGGAGGGGGAGGAGGGAGGGGAGGAGGGAGGGGATGGGAGAAGGGAGGAGGGAGTGGAGGAGGGTGGAGGGAGGAGGAAGGAGGGAGGGGAGGAGGAAGGGGAGGGGGAAGGGAGGACATAGTACGGAGGTGAGAGGAAGGAGGAAAGGTGGTGGGATTGAGGAGGATGGAGGGGACGAGGGTGGAGGGAGGAGGAAGGAGGGAGGGGTGATTGAGGGGCGGGGAGCACGGAGGTAGGAGGTAGGAGGAAGGAGGAGGGAGGTGGGAGGGAGGAGGAGGGAAGAGGGAGGAAGGAGGGTGGAGGCGGGAGGAGTCAGGCATGAGAGTGATTATCATTGGTTATAAACTTAACATTTGAATATAAATGGTTCCTAAGCGACTACCTCTACATATGTGATCAAATCAACATTGCTATATTTAACAGTGCGTCTCGACATTTACGGGAAAGGATCGCAACGCTGCGTGTTCTACAAACTGTACAAGTGTACCTGTTGGCAACATGCTTTGTAATCATACAATGGCTGTAGAGATTCACACATGACAATCCCCACTCAAGAATTGCCACACGATATAACTACATCCTGCTCTCCACGACATGGCACAGTCATAGCAGTACGGGAAACTAAACCATGAGTTTGCATCACTCGCGTAGAATATACGGTATTATTATCGACCTTGAGTATGTATGTTTGTATGTATGTATGTTTGTATATTATGCTACTTCTCCTAGACGCTTTGTTGCTGGGTGAACCGGCGTTCGTGTGGCGTAGTAGCACTAACCCAGTAAAATATATTTATTTACATGTAACATGTCTCAAGCTTACACAAGCTTGTAGAACCACCGAAACACCATGCATAAGTATGTTAGTCACGAGATATTGTAAATGGGTCACTTTGTGTGATCATTCATACAATTGCATTGGGAAGTATGACAGTGGCCTATATCGATGTAATGTGCTCGTATCCGATAAATTATTTCCTTTTTCATAAATGGGTCGCGAGTGTTGTGGGTGGGGCCCACATGACACACTCAGGGTCGCACAGTGTCCACATTTAACAGATCATGGTGTAAACTTACCTGTATGTCAAGATGGCGCCACATTCACCAAACAAATTATTCGCCACACGCGGCCTTACTCAGATAACATAAACCATCCAAGTACACCATCTATAATAACTGGACGAACCATGGGTAGCATAAATTAGTTCACTGTAGGCTTTAAGACAAAACTGAAAATATAAACTCTATGTAGGCCTTAGCGATCCTTAGGTGTATTTTTATCGTAGCGGCTAACTGCTAGAGGTCGCCACTAAGAAACTCAGCGCCAGCTCGATTGCCATGTAAGACCACTGTTTAACAAGATTTAACAAGATTTGCCATCGAAGCCAACGACCAAGATGGAAGTGGACAAGGAAGCCATTGGCTTATCGAGAGTCCACCAGTATTCATCTACGTGTAACCCGCCCTTCTGAGATATGTGTCCAACTTGTTTTTAAACAAATTCACGCTGTTGTTTCACACGAATGTAGGGCGTATTTAATTGTGAAATGTGAATTTAAACAATTCATATGATGTGACATAAGTGCAATTGCGCAGGCATATTCACATGTTTGTTTGTATAAGCTACTGGCTGTGAAACGGTGCATTTTTTTAGAGTTTAACAGACGGAGGGATTTATGGGAATTTTTCTGCTATGAGCCACGTGGGCGCATGAATACATGGCTATTTTTGTCACCATTGACGGGCATCTCACATCGGGGCGTTTTAAAAGAGCTGGAGGTATGTGATTTTGACCAAACTTGGTCAGCATGTCAATTATATGATGGCAGTTGCTGTGAAAAAAATGTCTTAATGTTTGATGGTCACGCTTTCTTATAATCAGACACGTTAACATGACCACCAATGCAATTCTCTACTGTGGTCTGGCCCTTGTGTGGGGGCGTTTTACACAGACTCGATTATCCAGATTTCGTGTTGCGGCGCCACCGTTTGTCGCGCACACCATCGCCTGGATGTGATGTGCACTTTTTCATTGTAACGGAAATTATGTATGCGTCCAGAATCTGGTTAATTACGATGTCATCCGGGCACTTTGACTAATTCATAAAATAAGAGTGAACTTTTATCAGTTTATACGATACAATTCGAATTAACTTTAAACTTTGATTATCCTGACACAACTGTCAGACTTAAAAGTGAAGTCAGGCAAAACAAGTTTTGTATGTAGAATCTCGATAATGACGCTGATTGGCTGCTGGTGCCTGGCGGGAACGCCTACACAAAATGGAGTGGTGACAGTGGGTAAAAATGAGACCACGCCATCGGGACCAGACTCTCTTCTCGGCGAGTTGTCATTGTTTGGTCTTTAATAAAACCCGTGCAGTTGTGTTAATAATTGATACGTAATTGTCAAATCCAGAGTATGACGTCGCAATCTTAATCTTAATTATGAGCGTGACCATCGAGCTTCGTCTGCGCAACATCTTCACTTCACTTCACTTTCCCATAACCCGTAAGGGTTGTTGGGGTACCATTGATGACTTTTTCGAACCAGCTCTCTCCACGTTTCCCTGTTCTCGACAGCCCTCTGGGAGTCAGCGAACTCCATTCCTGTCCACTCTTTGATGATGTCTTCCCACCTCTTCTTCTATCTACCTCTTCGTCTCCCCCCTCTTACAGTATCTTGCAAGATAGTCTTTACAAGGCCAGATGATCGTGATACATGACCGTACCACTTCAAGTTACGCTTCTTGAATGTTGTAAGAAGGTCGTCATATGGTCCGATGGCTTGTTTGATCTTGTTGCGGACAGCTTCGTTAGTAACATGGTCTGTGTATTATATGCGCGAGATCTTCCGAAAGCATCTCATTTCCATGGCTTGTATCCTCTTCTGTAGGTCTGCTGAGAGGGTCCATGTTTCAGAAGCGTACAGAAAAATGGACATGACAAGGGAGCGCATCAGCCTTATTTTCGAGCTGACAGTGATGTTTCTGTCGTTCCATAAGGGTTTCAACCTTGTTAGTGCTGCTGTTGTCTGTGCAATCCTGACAAGTATCTCCCGTTTGGAACCCTCATCTGTGATAATTGATCCCAAGTACCTGAAGTTTCTTAAAGCATCAGTCATGATCCTTTCCAGAAAAATGTTGAAGAGCATTGGTGATAGTAGGCATCCTTGTCGAACTCCGACTGTTGTCATATAGGTGTTCAATGGTTCGGACAAGCTCGGAGCCAATGTTGTACTTCCTCATGGTTGCCCATAGGGCCGCATGCCATACCTTATCAAATGCCTTCTTGAAATATATGAAGACATGATACAGGCTTTGCTGATGTTGAAGGTGTTTCTCGCAAAGGATTCTAAGGTTGAAGATCTGTTCACTGGTGCTCCGTCCTGCTCGAAAACCCGCTTGTTCTTCAGCGATGATCTTTTCTGCCTGAAGTTTGAGTCTGTTGAGTAGTATCTTCAACATGACTTTACTCGGGTGGCTGATGAGGCTGATTGTTCTGTAATTTTGGCACATCTGTAGGTTGCCTTTCTTGGGAAGTGTGGTGATCAGTGACTGAGTCCATGGGGTGGGCCATTCTCCTGACTGTCAGATCTTGTTGCAGATTGTTGTACGTGTGGTAATCAAGGCTTTTCTCCCAGCTTGAACCAGTTATGCTGGTATGTTATTAATTCCAGCTGACTTTACTTTTTTCAGAGACTTTACTGCAGCATCCACTTCCTCACGAAGAATGGGGTAGTCGTCCTCTTCAGTAGTTTGTGGACAATTTAGTACTACTGAGTCTCCGTTGGTGTTGTGGCTGTACAGTTCTGAGCAGTATTCTGTCCATCGATTGAGGATCTGCTGTTCTTCTGTCAGACATTTCCCTGATTTGTCTTGGGTAGTGGTAGTTATCCCTTTCTTCACTGATGTCAGGTCTTTCACTATTTGATAAGCCGTCTTGTTGTTGTTCTTGCTCAAGCTGTCTTCAATTTCACAGCATTGTTCTGCTATCCAGTTATCTTTTGCTCTTCTCATAATTTGTTTGATCTTCTTGTTGACTTCTCTGTATTTTGCTGCACCTTCAGGACCACATTTTCTCCTTTTCAATTCCCGTATTTTGTCACAGAGATCTAGGATGTCAGCTGTGACCCATGGTTTCTTTGTCCGACGGTGTTTTCCAAGGATCTCACTGGCTGTGTCGGTCACTATTTTGTTGAAGGTTATGGTCAGCAAGTTCACGTCGGTGTCTGTGTCATTCAGTATGATAAGGGGCGCAAATTTCCCACCTATCATTGCTTTGAATGCTTCTGCTACATCAGGATCCTTAAGTTTCTCGATGTCAAATTTGATTCTTGTTGGCTTTGGTTTGCTGATCCTCTTCAGGCGAATGTGGAAGGTTGTCATCAGCTGCGCAACCATGTTTACATATAATACTTATTTTATATTACATTGCTAGGTCGGTATACCTAGTAATTTAATATAAAAACTTTCCTATACTTTCCCGATGAAACATAACTTTGCCCTTTGTCTTTGTCGCAACTAAATAAGAACAGAGTTCCATTTGTTCAGTCACTTTACTAAAGAGAAAGGGTGAAATTACAATAACTAAATAAGTATTGAACAGGTTGAAATGCGAGTGTGTACTGGTTCCGTTTCTAGTAGCGCATGCGCACTGGTATAAGGGACCGGTTATTATGCAAAGCAAGAGACCGGTTATAATGTTCTCTATCTCCCTTCGAGTCTTTATGCTACTGGATAAAGGCTGATAAATGTTTATTGACTATCCCATGGAGTAGTCCTTGTGCCAGGTAGGCACGCTGGTCGCTCTGGTGGATCGTCGTTGACCAATTGCTGGTGCTGGTGATTTCACGTCAGGCTCCGATGGGGGTGGAGCTCTCGGGGTCGCTGGGGCAGGTGGTGGCGTCTGGAGGGTCGCGCGCCTCGGTGTGTCTCTTCCTGGGGTTGTAGGCGTGACTGCAGCGGGCGGTGTCTTGTGCTGGGGCATTCTCGCTGATGTCAGTGTCGGTGGCGGTGTGTGCCCCGTTTGCGTCGCGGGTGTCGCAGGGTCGTTATCGAGGTCAGATAGTTGCGGTGTCACAACGGGTACGGTGACGTGGGTTGCTAGGTCGTCATAGATCGATCGGGTTGGCGGCCGGTCGTAGTGAACTGGGCTGAACTTGCGCAGGAATTTCCTGTTCCGAAGTGTGAGTCTGCCCGATACGTCAATCTTGATCGCGTATTGGTCGTGCTGACGTACCTCAACGATACTGCCCGTCTTGTCCCATTTGTTGGGGTGAGGTCCTGTCTGGTTCTGTACGCGGACGAAGTCCCCTACCGCAAGTGGTGGAAGGCGTTTAGTGTGCTCCGCCCAGGTTTCAGCTGTGCGGATGTGGCGTTTACGGAGGGCTTCCTCCCTTGCTTTGAATGTCTCACGCCAAGTCTCATGTGGTCTGTATTTCCCGGGGATAATCGGGATGAAATCACGTATCGGGCGGCCGAAGACACACATCGCCGGGGAGATCTTTGTTTCAGGGTCGGGTGTGTTGCGATATTGTAGCATCGCTATCTGCACAGCGTCAGTGTCCAGTTCTCCCTTCGGACCGGTGTTGTCGGTGATGAGTCGTTTCATCGTCTTCACCCCAATCTCTGCACGACAGTTGCTGTGGGGGAAGGCCACCGATGATAGGCGGTGGTGTACGCCCCATCTGTGCAGGAAGGACCTGGTCTCGGTAGAGGTGAACTCCGGACCCCCGTCCGATGCGAGCTCTTCTGGCGTCCCGTACGTCACGAAGGCGCGACGTAAGTGGTCGATGAAGCCAGTGGCGCCACCTGTCGACTGCGATATGATTGGCCAGTTTGAGTATCTGTCCACCGTCACGAGGTAATGTACGCCCCTGTGTACGAAGAAGTCCGAGCACACTGCCTGGAAGGGGTAAACGACCGGGATCGGTGGGATGGGCGGCGCTCCAGGCTGTGAGGGTGCCATCCGGTCGCAGTGTTCGCAATTTTTCCGAGTGGTGCTGATGTCGGCCGATATGCCTGGCCAGAACACAGCGGATTCTGCACGGGCGGTCATCATCGATACGCCCTGGTGGGCAGCGTGGAGGGTGCTCAGTATCTCACCGCGGAGTGAGGGCGGTATGATAACCCTGTCCTTGTTTAGGATCACTCCGTCTGTCGATGTGATGTTTTCGCGGTACTGGTGATAGTCGCGAATCGTCTCTGGCATCTCGATCTTCGAGTCGGGGATGCCGTCGGTTGCCATTTCCTCCAGTGTGTGCATATCGACGTCGCTGCTGGTAGCCTCCCTGACGCGGTCCCATGTCACTGATCGCAATGATTCGAGGCCCGCGGCGCACCATGTCAGGTTGTCCTCCTCGACGTCGTCGTCGTCGTCATCCGGTTCGATTCGGCGTAGGAGAGATAGGACGTTGGTGTGCATGCTGGATGGTAGGTGGTTCACTATGGCGGCATTGTCGTCTGGTAGGTTCATGAGTGATGGTAGCGCGGTGCCGACCGGCCTACGTGACATGGCATCTGCCGTCTTGTTCTCCATGCCTGGGATATGTTTGATGCGGAAGCGATAACGTAGGGTCTTCTCCTTGTGGTTCCTGAGGCGGGGGTTAGGTACGTCGTCAAGGGCTCTGTCCGCAAGGAGTTTCAGCAGCGGTTTATGGTCTACTGCTACGATCAAGTTCTCGCAACCCAGCACGAAGTGGCGCGCCTTGTCCAATGCGTCCGCGACTGCGAGGGCCTCGCCCTCTATGGGCGCGTACCTGGATTCTGCTGCGTGTGTAAACCTGCTGCCGACCAGGGTTATTTTCCACCCGTCGTTGCAGCAGAAGGGTCTGATTGGTAAGCATCGGCAGTGCTTTTGAAATAGCCAGAATCCAATGCCCTCCTTCGACCAGTCTGTGGCGATGCATGTAGGCTTGGTCTTGTCAAAGATGCGGACACCGCGCTCAATTTCTTGAACGATCACGTCCTTCGACTCGCGGAATATGTCCTCTAACTACGGGGACCACGTGAAGCGTTTTCCATTTTTCAGGAGCTTCCGGAACGGATGCATTCGTTCGGCCATGCTGATCGCGTAGGCCACTTGATTGACCAGCCCGAACCACGATCTGATGTCGGTGATGTTACGCGGTTGCGGGAAATCGCGGATCGCCTCCAGGTAGCGGCTGCATGGTCGCACGTCAGTCATGGTGATCGTGAAGCCTGCAAAGTCCACTGTGGGTGCGCTGAAGACGAACTTCTCCGGGTTGAGGATGATTCCATTCCGGCCACATATATCCAGCCATTGGACCGCCTGGAAGTAGCTCCCCTCGATCGTATCTGACCACAGTAGCGTGTCGTCCACGCACTTGGTCTTGTCACCAATGTCCGCGACGATCTCGTCGTATCGTCGTGTATAACCATCTCCTGACGCTATATACCCTTGTGGAGCCGAGAGGTACCGGTAGCGTCCCCATGGAGTGATGAAGGTCGTCTTTTGGCGGTCGTCCTCGTGTAGAGGGACACTGTGGTAGCCGTTCCATGCGTCGAATACGGTCTTGCGTTTCCCGTTAGGTATGCGTCTCGCCTGGTGGAACGGGGATTGTGTGTGGTGGGTTTCGCGGAACGCATGTTTGTTCAAGGCCTGGAAGTCGACGGTGCGTCGCGGCTTGCCGTTCTTTTTCGCGCAGATTACCATGCGGTGACACCATGTCACCGGCGTACCGATGGGTACTTCCTCTAACACGCCGAGACGAACGTCCTGGTCAAGGCCTGCTTTTACCTCGTCTTGCCAGTGTATGGCCACGGGGATGGGAGTGTGATGGGCAACCGGCGTCGCATCCTTATCGAGCATAAGACGTAGCGGCGGGCCAGTCATTCTCGGTAAGGGCTGGTGCGGGCACGTATTGAAAGTGCTCTGAGCGTATATTCTGAGTAAGTGTTTCTGTAAGGTTTCTCTGTTAGCCTCGGTCGCCGGCATGGGGAGTGTGGTCGGCTTGGTCGGCGGTTCTGCACGTCGCGGGCAGTCGCACAATTCAGAGGTAGCCAGGTTGACCTCCCCGAGTGTTGGGAACTTGTCCGAGATCATACCCAGGTCCATGCAAGCTGCGCGGGAGAGGAATATGCGGTCCGAGGTGTCCGTCACGTACGCGATTTGGCGCGTCTCCAATCTCCGAGTGCCACTGTTACCGGCGAATCTGACCACCACAGCTCCGAGAATACGAATTCCCTTGTTGTTCGCAGCCTTCATAGTCATAGATACGGGTATGAAGTCCTTGGTACTCAGTCCCATTTGTTGGGTGACTCCAATGCCAATCAGGCAGCTCTGACAGCCCGTGTCGGCCATGACAGGCAGGGATACTGCACTGATGCGTTTCAGGAGGTCAAAACCCAGCGCTTTGTAATCTTCGCGCTCGTTGGTGAGAGTGAGGTTGATGTACGGCTGCGGGCTGGACGCGCGTTTCGTCCACTTATCGCACATGTCATCGTACAGATGGTGAGCGAGGGGGAGTGTGCGTAACCCGTTGCCCGTGCTGTCCATGGTGACCGTGCATTCAGATGGGGGCTAAGTCGGTCGTCCGCTCAGGCACGCCTTGTCGAGGTGATTCTGGCGGCCACATTTCTGGCACTTTTTTACCATACGCGCGGCACTCGGTGGGTCTGGTGTACCACAGGGGCGTCTTGCCGTGACCCACCTCGCCGCAATAGATGCATACCCCTTTGGGCTTGGCTTTCGGTTTCTCCAGCCTGGCTCCTCCCCTGTTGCGTACGTCCTGCTGTTTTCCCCGCCGATACGAACTGCTGATCGCATCCGTGCTCTGAGGGTCAAGTAGACGCGATGCCGAGCGTTTTCCAGACTCCTTGGCCTCGATATACTCAATCATGTCCTTTAATGGCATGTCTTGGTTCTTTTCACCGAGCAGATCAAGTTGTATCTCTTGGTCTGCGATGCCGCGGACAATCACATTGCGTATAATCTCTTCTGTGAAGTCGTTGACTTGTTCGCACTCCGTCTTAGTGCACTTCATCTCGTACTTGCATGTATCCGCCTGCCCCTTGATACGGGCGTAGAACGACCGGATGGGCTCCTCGTGTCCCTGCCGCATGTTAGACAGGGCTACCCGAGCTATCATGGTGTTCTCCGCTCGGATGGCGAGTGCCTTCATGGCGGTGAGGACATCTTTTTCGTCACTGCTCATTAGGCTCTTGCCCGCTGTGCGAGTGAGGTCTTTTCTCAACTCCTCCTCGCAGCATTCCAGTAGTTGTGCGACTATGTCGGGTCCAACAAGTTTAGTACCCGTCTTGTACTCACCCCAGCGGGTTATGAAATATGACCAGGCCTCGCCCGTCCCGGCCAGTGCTACGGAAGGACGCTTGAGTTTCTCCATTTTCGTATTCGCGCCCAGCGCCCGGGGGACTGCGGCGTGCACAGTGGCATGTACACTCAGCATAGCAGCCTACCACTGCCGCCTCTGCGTGCGTAGCCGTATAGTCACAATCCTCGATCGGACACTCCACGTTCACAGGCGCCCTCAAGTTATTTAGTTATAAATAAGAACAGAGTTCCATTTGTTCAGTCACTTTACTAAAGAGAAAGCGTGAAATGACAATAACTAAACAAGTATTGAACAGGTTGAAATGCGAGTGTGTACTGGTTCCGTTTCTAGTAGCGCATGCGCACTGGTATAAGGGACCGGTTATTATGCAAAGCAAGAGACCGGTTATAATGTTCTCTAGCAACGACAAATGTTTGGGCCATAAAAGCAACGTAAAATACAACAGAATGTCCGACAGCGACGGCTATATTTGTTAGTTTGATGGACCTTGGTGCACCGTAAAATTCAACGTAATGTATCTGGATTCTATTATTATATTAAATGGTACTTTTGCGACGTGCATTGCCGGCGAAACGTACGAGACGGTGGCGGAGTAGCAGAAATAATCGGACAACACCGAATGCCGCGTTCGATTGTTCTTGCTACTGCGCCAGTCGCTAGGGGTGCATATCGCAAACGTGGCGTTTTATATTTATTTCACACGCTTTTAATTTTATTAAACGTTGGGGACTATGTTCTAGGTTGTATGTCGTCACACTCGGTTATAAATCGGTTTTAAAGCAATAAAATTCTTGCAATAATCGGCTTTATAAATGGTTATTGCATTGGCAATGCGTATAGATACAGTGCTTCCAATTTTCCATTTTTGGATAAGGATGGGGTTAATCCTGTGACATTTATTATTATCATTATATTTTTGGATAAGGATGGGGTTAATCCTGTGACATTTATTATTATTATTATATTTTTGGATAGGGATGGGGTTAATCCTATGACATTTATTATTATTATTATATCTATAAAGCTCCTTGGTTACAAAATAATGAGACAAACAGCGAACACACAATGTTTTATGTGAGAGCTATACTTAAAATACATCACACATTCTTCTTTGTCTGGTTGCCGGACAACTTGTGCGGAATGGGCGTCCTGTCAAGTTAGTCGTCATTTGGTTTGATTTAGACACTGCCACGGGCTATAAAACAGTACGAGACATCGAAATTACCGGTCTACGAATATCACGCCTCCGGTGACAATACATAATGGTGACAAACGCGTGCCACTGGCGAATGCAGAGGTGGGAAAGGTGGTGGAAGGTCGAGGAATTGTTTCCTAACGGCAGTACTGTTCCATTCGCCATAGAGGTACATTTTCTATTTCAGATTTCCATGTCGTATTCAGAGCGATCGCCCTCGCTAGATTTCCGTCTCTTAAGATTCACAGCATTTTCCCATGTGTTGTGCGTGTGTGTGTGTGTGCGTGCGTGCGTGCGTGCGTGCATGTGTGCGTGTGTGTGTGTGTGCGTGTGCGTGTGCGTGTGCGTGTGCGTGTGCGTGTGTTTATAAACTGACGTGTAGCCAGAGCTCGTTTGTAGATATCCGTAATAACTATTCCCTGTCAGTATATCCGTTGTTCCAATAGTTTATCGTCCTCCGTAAAAGTGAACGTATATCTTATGAACAATCTGCACTGTCGTTTCATAATCCAATTAGTTCTTCTGTCTTGGCTGCGCTTGTAGAAGACATTTTATATTAATATATTTGTAACCATGCAATACAATACAGTACCTTGAAACAGGTGTCAGGTGCCAAAGCTCCTGCTTTGGGAAGGAGGTCTCATCGTGTTGGCCAATTTCATCGTATCCCCTACTTTTCCATCTATTTCAATTATTTATTTACCAATTCCTGTCATAGCTATAAACTGTGTACATAATAACAATAATTAGAATATTACCTTACAAGTTTTTAATGTCACATGATTACCTATAAAACGTTGTAATAAATTGCCATAAAAGTTCACCTTTGACACCTTCGTTTTTTAATGTCCGTACTGTTGGCGAAGGACATGTCCGTACAGTTGGCGGGGGACATGTCCGTACTGTTGGCGGGGGTACCCCTTATGACACACTACCGTGCAATTCACAGAGTGCGTTCAATCCTTCCTTTATTTCATCTCCAGCAAGAGAATCTCCTTCTTCTTAATTTGTTTTAACTTAGCGCCGCTTCTACTGTGCCACCAAACATGCCGTACCTTTAACGACATCATCCTTCAAAGACTGCATGTCTGATGTATTTTATGGATCTTTTTGCTAATGGTGGGCGTGGAAATTACATCGGGACATGACTTGACAAACACTAACGTGATAGGTATAATACTGTCTAGGATGTGGATATTTTGGGTTGGGTCTATGACGTAGGATATGTTTACAAAACAACTTTTATTGATGCAAATGTGCAAACACGTGTAGCATGCAAGAAGTCGGTGCTTTGTGAATGTCCATTTCTGTGTTGCCTACGGCGTGGCTCTTTGTCAACACGAAGCACCCAAACGCCGCGCCCACGACACTTGTGACCTTTTATTGCCCCTATATAACTTTCACTGGTGCATAGCTGGGGTATATGACGCGTGTTCGTATTCACGCCTTTGCACCCCGGGGGTTTTACTGCGATTCAGCCAAGTGTGTGGGGGTAAAATGCGTGTTAGCGAATTGCAATGGGTGGTTTTAATTTATGGCTTGTTTATTTATTGTCAACTATGAGAGTCGCGTTTCCTTGAAGGTAATTATTGTAAATCTCTTAATACTGGCTATTGCGAAGGATATGAATGTGGCTGTATTTCCGAGAAGATTGCCAAGTGATCTGTATCCAAAAAGATGCACCCAACTGTGTGCGTGCGTGCGTGTGTGCGTCGCACTAGGACAAATAGGTTTGCCGGGACTGGTGTGGCTCACACAGCTTGGACCCACCAACAGAGGGCAGCGTCTCTGGCTGCGGTCTCAACTACACACATTACCGGAGGCACGAGAGGAAGCTATGCTACGGGCCACTGTTAGTTATGGCTGTTAGTTAGGAAACAGTCGCTATAAACAGCATCCAGTGAAATTACGAGGAACCAAGCAGCAAAGCTACTAATGCTGATGCGCGTTTTGTCACTGCTATTGCTGATGTTGCTGCTGTTTGTTATTGTTGTTGTTGTTGCTGCTGCTGCTGCTGCTGCTGCTGCTGCTGCTGCTGCTGCTGCTGCTGCTGCTGCTGCTGCTGCTGCTGCTGCTGCTGCTGCTGCTGCTGCTGCTGCTGCTGCTGCTGCTGCTGCTGCTGCTGCTGCTGCTGCTGCTGCTGCTGCTGCTGCTGCCGCCGCAATTGCTAACAGTAATTTAAGCGTACTGTCCCAGCTTTTCAAGTAATGACATAAGAAATTTCTTGAACATGTAATTAGCATTATGTTGTACATTATATCCACAATATATCTCTGGCGTGCGTGTTGACATTGCTATGTCGTTGTAGGGCCTATAGATAATCTTCAGTGAGCGAAGAGCAGTCACGAAAGGCCACGTTCAATCGTCATAGAGAGCACAATTCTACAAAATGTCAAACAACGATCAAAACAAAATCCAAACAACGGAAATGGCTATACCTGACATATCATGAATCAGACCTTATAGGACGTGACGTCTTTCGTTTCAGAAATAGAAACGCTTGCAAAACAAATTATTCACCAGTAGCTCCAACAACACGATTTCGCATATGGTTTGGTGAATCTTACCACTAATTTAAACTATCCAATTTAGAATAATAATCATGCTACATAGTTACCTGAAATATATATATATATATATATATATATATATATATATATATATATATATATATATATATATATATATATATATATATATATATATATATATATATATATATATATATATATATATATACACATACACATTTGATAAGGCATTCAATTTGACTTGAACCCCGGTACTTCTGAATGCCCCACACCCAGCCTCGTGTGCCAGGGGCCCCTTAACAATAAGAACCTAAGGTTAGATTACACGTTTGTAATTTTGTTCACAATTCACTACTGGTCCGATCTTTCAATCCTTGGAGAGATTTCCTAAGGTCACATACATAACGTTGGCTTGATTTGACTATGCTAGTGAAACTGCAGATGAACAAATGTTTAGGTGAATCCATTTCGGAGATCATGGTATATATTTTCCAGGGTAAACAGTACGAGCACTGGATGCAACATTCCAGTGTGATCAATTTGTTTTAATAAAACAGTTTATTGCCTCACACTAGAAAGCACTATTTATTTTACATTATGAACATATTCCTACGCCCGGCAAACAGTGGTACACATGTTTCCCTGTCCGCTCAACAAACTGCAAAAATCCAGCGTCCACTTGTTTTCTACCTAAAATTTTATTGACCCAACACAACGCAACTAGTTTTGAGACGGTTGAAACGAGACGGGTTGCGTCGGATCGTTATTTACATGAGGGGTGTGGCAGGAAGTGGGAGGTTGGTCTTAAAATTGATAGGAGGTTGGCCTAAGAAATAGGTGGGAGTTGGGGTGGGGTGTGGGGTGGGGGGAGAGATTTGTGGGAGGTGGCAGATTGACTCTCAGAATTACTGGCTGTCCAATGTTTGACAAAGGAACATAAACATCACAAAACATTTATTTTAATGTTTTATTAACACATTTCACTTTGAAAGGTATCAGAAAAGCTTTGATTTTATGGCTGAGCTCAGCAAACACAATAATGTTTTAAAATCATCACAATGTTTTCTAAAATGTCATAAAAATGTTTTTTTAATGCTATAATGATATAAAAATGTGCCGTCTTGGAAACATTTGAAAAACATTGTTGATCATTGTTTTATTGAAACACACACACACACATATATATATATTGTTTTATTGAAACACACACACACACACACACACACATATATATATATATATATATATATATATATATATATATATATATATATATATATATATATATATATATATATATATATATATATATATATATATATATATATATATATATATATATATATATATATATATATATATATATATATATATATATATATATATATATATATATATATATATATATATATATATATATATATATATATATATATATATATATATATATATATATATATATATATATATATATATATATATATATATATATATATATATATATATATATATATATATATATATATATATATATATATATATTTATATAAATATATAACATCATAAAAACATTTTTGACAAAGGAACATAAATATCACACAAATTTTATTTTAATGTTTTATTAAAATATTTAACTTTGAAAGGTATCAGAAAAACTTTGATTTTATGGCTGAGCCCAGGAAGCACAATACTGTTTTTTAAAAATCTGAAAAAAAATTTCTTAAATGTTTTTTTTTATGTTATGATGATATCAAAATGTGCCATCTTGGAAACATTTTAAAAACACTGTTAACAATGTTTTATTAAAGCGTAAATTTAACATTATAAAAACATGTTTGACAAAGCAACATAAACATCACAATAATGTTATTTTAATGTTTTTTATTACAACATTTCATTTTGAAAATAAGGCATCAGAAAAGGTTTGATCTTATGCCTGTGGCCAGCTTAAACTGAGGCTGACTCTAGCCTCATGAAGCAGGGCAATCAAACCAAGAAGGCCACATATTTGGAGAGGCTCAGAGCAGATGTAAACTCCAAGTAGTTGTACTCTGCCTACGTAGACTCCAAATAGTTGTACTCTGCCTACGTAGACTCCAAATAGTTGTACTCTGCCTACGTAGACTCCAAATAGTTGTACTCTGCCTAGGTGTGGGAGTAAAGAACTGACTATTTCGTTTCTGAGAAAAAAATCACATGTGATTTGGGTGGGAGGGTAAATGACAGTGAAAACAACAGCTGATTCACTCTAGGTCTAGTGAGCGAATCACTCAGTGCTGTCATTCAGAGCCACTGACCAGGGCACCCCTGAAACCCATTAGTATAGACAGCCTGTGTTTACAGGTCATGGGAGGTTACCATAAATGACCCACCCTAAGGAAACTATGTGCATGACCCCGTATTAGTTGCAAGAGATGGTTCATTCACACCCTAGGAATTTTAAAACATCTACGCCTGAGCAACATAGTTTTGGTTATGTTACCTGGCAATAAAAGTCTGTGTATTTAAATTATTATGTTAATAGTTTCGTGTAATATCTAGTTGTATACCAGTGTAAATGACATATATTACTAGTTGACACTATAATTATTTAAACTTGTAATCAAACTATAGAGTAGGAAGACAGTGATCTGCTGAGTGATCTGTGCTAGAAGCTTCCACAGAAGAATGAAGAACTCAATCTATGAACATCTGACTACCTGAGTCACATATTAGACACAACGAGGTATGTAACTAACTGATGAATAACCAAAAATCACTTAGAATCTATTAGTATTGCAAATTCTTCAGCATCAAAATTCAAAGTTCTCTGATGTCATGTGACTTTGTTGGTAGTCATCACATGACAGCAGTTCATTGTGATGCTGCAGAAGTGACCGAGAGAGTCACAAACGCTCCGTCTGGCATATCAATAGACTCTGAAAGGTATCTCAACTTACTGTAAGATTAACGCCACCAAGTCTTGTACCTATAATAACTTACATGCTGGTTAAAGAATATATTTTTTTGTTTTCTAATGTTTGTCCATAGATTTGTCTAGCAAAAGCATATTTTAAATGTGTTAGATAAGGCTATTGCCACATAAGGGCTTGGAAGTTGTTGACCATCTGTTAATTGTCTTCAAATACCAACGATATGAAATCTCAGATATATGCGTATCTATATCCATATTAATGAGTAGGTATAATTTTTGTTTGTTTCAGACCTGGAAAAATTTAATATCTTATGTTTACATTTTCCTCAAAAGCCATTCTCTTTTGTGGCATGTGTTACAAGCTGTGAGGAAGGCCTCAAAAAACAAGACCAAGCAGAGCGATGTGCATTTTGAAATTGGAGAGGTGTTACGTAATGCAGCAAACATGCCTGGAGGCTCAAACTTTGTCAAGATTTGTTTTGCCAAAAAATTATACATTGTATGTCTTGTCAGTTACAAATATATATATATATATATATATATATATATATATATATATATATATATATATATATATATATATATATATATAAATTAACTTACTTACTCAATTACTTACTTACTTACTTACTTACTTACTTACTTACTTACTTACATATGTTAGACAACTGTTTGTAACATGCTATGTTCACACAATAAACAATACTACCCTATGTGTAATGCAGTATATGTAACTCTTTCTGCCGTGCAATGAAATGCCGGCCAGTGGTCCACGCCCGCTTCACTGCAGTGAGCTGGCTTATCGCTCTTGTTTATAGGGGGATGATTAATGATGTAACTCTATGGTGTAGAGTTGAAATTGTCAGGAGTATGTCCTACCCTTGGGTGTTCTCGCAGGCCGAGAGGAAGGCGCGCCATCGAGTCGAGACCGCTCGTCAACGGCTGTCACCGCAAGATGTCACTTCTTTGTTGACAGTTTTATCACCCTACTTACTGCGTTGTTGGTGTGTCTGTTCAAAGGGGTGAAGTGACAGAGTAATAACTCAACGTGGCCGCCAGTGGGGCCTGCCAAGCAGCATATTATAAATGTATCAGTAGTAGTGTGTCCACGCAGTTCTGTGCAGCGACAGTCTCGGGTGGTCACACTAATATTCTGGATATTCGGTTGAGTTTACAATAACTGACGAAGGCTGACCATATCAACGTAGGAATTATTAATAGTCGTACAACAGACAACCGTTGCCACGTTGGATAGACAAAGGGTGTCTACCAGCCGATAGGGCGTGACATTTGACCGGAAGCTACGCGTGATCAGCGATACGACGTCCATTGACGTACCCGCTGAGAAGTGTCGACCGCCGAAAACAGTGCTCACGCCGCTTAACTGAGACGTCATATCAGTCAGATCAGTCTCCTGTCATAACTGTCGTATTGTTGGCACGCCATATATCAGTCACTGATCAGTGCTGCTGTTGGACAGTTCGTCATGGCGATGGTCAACTGGATTACCTGTGTGTGCGTTGCCATGTACCTAGTGGACACGGCAGTGGATGGAGCTATGTGGCCGGGCATCAGTAAGTACTCCTGCACGGTCTTCGTTCGTTCGTTCGTTCGTTCGTTCGTTCGTTCGTTCGTTCGTTCGTTCGTTCGTTCGGTCGGTCGGTCGGTCGGTCGGTCGGTCGGTCGGTCGGTCGGTCGGTCGGTCGGTCGGTCGGTCGGTCGGTCGGTCGGTCGGTCGGTCGGTCGGTCGGTCGGTCGGTCGGTCGGTCGGTCGGTCGGTCGCAGTTAATAAATCAAACCATCCCTACTACCATTCAAAACTACCATTATTTTTAACTAATTCTAGTTACTAGAGTAAGTTAGTGTTGTACACATAATAATATATGCATACATAATGCATGCATGCATGCTGTTACAGAATGCGTGCGTGCGTGTGCGGGTGCGCGCGTGCGTGCGTGGAGACTTGCGCCTCCATTCAGCTCCCTTTTTTCGCCACAGAGACACGCCATCCCACATACATATATACGCACGCACGCACGCATGCACACACGTACGTCCTTTCTTCCTTTCTTTCTTCCGTCTTTCTGCTCTCCTCTCCGTCGCCTCTTCCCCCCTCCCTTCCTTCGTACATCCCTTCCTTCCGCCCTTCCTCCCGTCCTTCCTACATTCCTCCCGTCCTTCCTCTCTTCCCCTTCCTTCCTTCCTTTCTCTCTTCCTTCCTTTCTCCCTCCCTTCCCCTTCCTTCCTCTTTTCCTTCCTCCCGCTCTTCCCCTTCCTTCCTCCTTTCCTTCCTCCCGCCCTTCCTCTTCCTTCCTCGTTTCGTTCCTCCCGCCCTTCCACTTCCTTCCTCCTTTCCTTCCTCTCGCCCTTCTTTCCTTCCTTCAATCTAAGCAGACCATCGTTTTGTAAAACGTGACATGTTTGCAGCTTGTACGAGAGCCAACATGTACGTGCTTGACGACACAGACTCGGCCATCTACTACCAGTGTTCCAACGGCAAACCCTACCGCATGTCGTGTGTCGCCGGATTGTGTCCCTGCATCGGTTCCCAGTGCAACAAGGCGGCCGGAGACAGCATGTACTGCACGTGGGAAGCCAACTGTCACCGACCCATGACACCAGGTACAACATGACATCTCGATAAGCCAATGGCTTCCTTGTCCACTTGTTAGCAGTGATTTCCAATGTGTGTGTGTGTGTGTGTGTGTGTGTGTGTGTGTGTGTGTGTGTGTGTGTGTGTGTGTGTGTGTGTGTGTGTGTGTGTGTGTGTGCGTGCGTGCGTGCGTGCGTGCGTGCGTGCGTGCGTGCGCGTGTGTGTATGCATGCGCGCGTGCAGTAACGTGTGTGCGGACGGGCGTGCGTGCGTACGTGTGCGCGCTATCCCTGCCTGTCGGCATGTCTGCTTCAGAGGCACCCGTGACATTTGTGATCGCCATCTAAGCCATTACTCCGTCATCCAATGCAACATGACGTCACCACTACTCTTATCATACTCCCCTATCCAATGACGTTTGGTTGCAGCCAGAGACCCTTGCGAGTCAAGCCCCTGTCACAGCGGCGGCAGCTGTAAGCCACTCACTGGTGGTGGCTACCGCTGTGACTGTCCCATCGGCTACAGCGGTGCGACGTGCGAGGAAGGTGAGTTACGTGACGCAATGACGTCACATATGTATCTTAACGTCGCGATCGTACACGGCAGATTTTTATATAGTTTTGTTATATCAAATTATGTTGTATGAATTGTGCAGCTAGCATACATTGTGTTTATAATTACATGTTATACAGGATACAGTTATGTTGTGAAAATCAATGGCTTAGTGGGAATGCCATCAAATATTAAGCTTGAACTTGTTAACACTATGAATAGGTGACAAAACACTAGATGCGAGTACCACTTATATTCTTTTTCACCAGTACTATTCGACTCTAGAACTCTCTCACTCAACACCTTGTCGGTCTAAACAGCCTGGGTGAATCTAAGACGAAACCCTCTTATACTTAGAAAGGGTTCGGTCGTACGTCATTTGTCAATTGCCATTTCGTCCTAACGACGTGTGACCGACGTGTAATACATTGCTGCTGTATTTATAGCGTATTGTTTAATGTGTTAATCGCGATATTAGTATCGCAACTACTACTTATGCAACTGCAACATGCATTGTGCCGTTTAGACAACATGAAGCATTGATAACTCACGAAATTTCACTCAAAGTTGGAAGCATCTTGTATTTGCCTCGCCAATAAAACTCACTGCCATTGATGATCAAGTAGAAGACATTAAACGGTGGCGTTTCATGTAGCTACGACAAACCTTCGTTTCAGTGATAGAAGTCGTCAAATTCACTTGCCAGAACGGCGTCGAGGCTATACCGTCGCCTGATGTTACGTCATCTCCAAGCAACGAGACTTACGTGGACGAGGAATGTAAGACGTGGTGCTTCGTGAGAGAGAACTCGATCGAACAAAGTATGTGCACGAGCGCTCATTTAATAATAGTAATAATGATAATAATAAAATGTCTAGTGTATTTCAGGTTAGAATGGAAATTACCCAAGGGTGATGGCGGAAGAATCCTTAAAGCGGATACACAAGGCGGGGGTTTCGTATAATTAAACTGCCCAAATTCTCTTAATTTTTTTTATATCAAATTACATATAAATTGACAATTAAGGACACGCCAATAAATATACACATTTGAAGGTGAAATATAACGTTTTTCACCGAATGATTTATTATTATATAAAATTCCTATTTTATAGAGTTTTGAAGGTAAATATACTACAGGCTACACTGCCTACAGCAGTCAATATCAAAACATGAAGTATAACATTGTTGTAATACATGTTTTGATATTGACTGTTGTAGCCTGTGGTATATTTACCTTCAAAACTGTATAAAATAGGAATTTTACATAATAATAAATCATTCGGTGAAAAACGTTATATTTCACTTTCAAATGTGTATATTTATTGGCGTGTCCTTAATTGCCGTAAAGCGGTCTACAGTGTGTCGTAAAAAGTGTCATATTGCAATTCATCGCCAAAACGTGTATTTTCGATAATATTTAGACGTTAAAGATTTCGATAGTAAGATACACGTTTTGTATGGATATTATTTTAACCAACTGAGATGATATACATACTAATATAGGTTTAGTGTAAACTATTCGTTCAGTTAATCAATGAAGATTATTATACCATTTATTGTACACTTTATTACCTCTGTTTTGTCCCCTGCTGTGTTCCCTCAGGTGTCACCCGGGGATGCTGGTACCCGGAGCTGTTCAGCGATGGGGGTGCCACCCCGACCATGCCCACGCCCGTGAAAGGGTGCGGGTTCTTCGACGACGAGTTGACCAGCACCTTACCAGGTACTGACCAGTTGATGTGTTTCTGTCGCCGAGCCACTGGCCAATGCAACGAGGGCAGCATGGACAGCCTGTTTGACAAGCTACGTGAGTATACAATGTTCATCTCCTTTATCCCTGTGCCTGACTTCTGTGTCAAGAGACAATGTCTTCCAACGTCCTTGTTCGTGGTGCCGTGGGACCGCAGTTTTGTTTTAGTGACACGTTTGTCGGTGTCGATGTCACGACCAGTGTGGAACATGGTCCGCCAGCTTGGTCTGTCTGTGGCAACAGCAGTCAACGTGGGCTGTAAAATTATTTCGTATCTCGCTTTAGAACATCTATGAAGCAAAAATGTGATATGTATGTTGTTCTTTCCCTCTCCTGCAGCTCGCCAATAAAAACAAATTTAGAGAGTTTGTTCTCCATCCTACAGGTGTGGATAGACATGCCGTTTTCGGTTGAAATCCGTATTTGTCGCTTGAGATCCTGCATAAATCCACATACAATTTTTCATTGGTTATTCGGCCTATATCATTGATTTCGATCAAGTGTCGTCATCCACCAGGCTACGAAATATACATGATAGAAGTGTGTGCGTATACGTATGATGTAATCATGTGTAAATTTGGCCTACACGTGCACAGTGTCTGAATACGTGTCTCATTCGCAATATTGTTTTCTTCCAGCGTTTCTCGAGTCGATGTGAGCTGATCTCTGCCCACAGCATCCAGCCACGTCATACGATCCAACCGCAGTCCTGTCAATGTCTCGGCCAAGTGTACTAGTAGCGCCATCTGTCGTGTAGCATGTATAGTACCAGCGACTCAACAAATAACGAACCTATTTCAGCCGAATAAGCTTTTACGTTTCGCATGAATTGTAGAAAATATGTGCTACGTTTGTCATGTTTTTATGATGCTAAAATACTGGTTGTTTACTTAAATGTGCTTGCTTTACTTTTGCCTGTAATTATTTAAGTAGATAAAAATAAAAGTGAACCATAAAACGACTTATATCCTTCTGCCATTTGGACACAATTTTCGCAGGTCTGAGCACTTGCGTCGGTTGCCACTTCCCTAGTAAACATGTGCAGACATCATTTTCCTATGATCTTATCTCCCCTAATTGCCCACTATTGATGAGAGGGCCTTCTGTTGCGTTGGACGCTCCCTGTCTAAACGTACCCCTATAGAGAAATTCGTTACTCACTTTCTTGCTAGCAGATGTGCAAATATAATTTTCCTGCCCCAATATGTATATATATATATATATATATATATATATATATATATATATATATATATGCAAGGTTTACACTGGAAATATATTACAACACCGCACTTCCAATATCATTACATATTTATTAAAAGCAACAACGTTCTTCCGTGCTTCCCTCAAAAGAACAAATGCCAATAATGAGAAACTTCAAGTGACAATGCCGAAGCAGGGATCATAGTTTTCATTAAACGTCACTTTCAGAAGATAGTGCTGAAAAGTTAGCAGAACCGCACTAGACATTATACTGAACAGAAACATTCACACAAATGAGCCTGTACACTTCAACATTTACCTTGGCGTAGACGAGAGACAGGCGTGATATTTGATTGAGGTACCCAGCTATATAGTTGAGATGTCTTCTAATAGGCGGCAGCACAAATTTTGTCTTAGAGGCACTGGTTCCGTGGTATCACAACCAAACTGGTCAAAGTTTGTTATTGGCATGAGCCCACATAGAGTAAAGGCCCATTTACACGAGGGATATAACTGGACCAAAACCATCTGTGCAACCACCTTCGTAAAACCATTAGTAAGGCCAATTTGAGGTTTCAACTTTCGTAGAATTTGATTTTTTAATCAGTGGCCAATCAGTGACCGCCAAGCCCGACAGGTGCCGCAATCGTCTTAACTTTTCATCGAAGCTCAAGTGGGTATTAGCATGAGTTAGTAGATCGACTCACACATCACCCTTGTACACGTGCACATAATTTGTATGTACAACATAATGAGATAACAATCTCTTATGTAAGAGGGCCTTTATGTCTAATAGGAGACTCTCGATGCACAACAGTTTGCACGTGATACACTGTGTGCCAGTCCTCGCAGTCTTGTTCCTCGCCATGACGCTCATTTCGAACACACAATACAGAAAGACATCACAAGATGTAGTCGAGTTCGTAGCGGACGAACTGGTTCTTGTCGTCATTGGGAACGCGTGGGTAGGCTGGGATCATGGAGTCCTGGGCGCCTATGTATATCGTGTTGTACACCTTCCAGTAGACGTCTCGCACCTTCCGCGCGGGATGGAACAGGCCCTGGGAGAGGAACAGGATGAAAGCAAGAATACTACGCCAGTCATCACACCAGCCTTGAACAAAATTAAATTAAGGAAATTAGGATTTTAAAGGAATTGTCATGATATTTGAAAAACGGAAAAAGGAATGTTAGGTCCAATGTGAATAGTTTCTATACGAATTAGTCCTAGCAATATATAGTAGCCAGTAAAAAAACTCTTTCAGCTGATCGAATTTAAGCAAGTCATGTTCACACAAATTCAGGAGTAAGCACTAGGTCATTCAATCATGCGAGATTCATGATTTAGTACTTCCTTGGCACCAATTTCAGAACATTTTGCAATTTGCTGGGTCAAAATAATGGAATTCTGTGCATGTCAGGTATTTCACCTTGCTAAAAAAGGAATTTAAAACAATTGTTTGGAAAAATAAAGGAATATGAAGGAATGTTACAGATAGGACAAAAATGAATAAATTTCCTTTGAAACAAAGGAACAGTTTGACGACTGCTACGTTAAACAGGTTTTTGGATGTCCACATAACAAAGTTAAACAATTTCACCAAGAGTGAAAGAGTTTTCAGCGTTTCCATCTATCACTTGACTTAATGTCTGATCAAACATTAAGTAATTTAATAATTTGTTTGATGATTTCACACAAAACTACATACAAAAGTAGCACAAACGAGCTAGTATGTTGCAGTTGATACTAGAGCTAGCATGTAGCAGTGGATACTAGGTAGGTTTGATTATTTGCAAAATGAATGTGAAATGAAATTAGCAAAAAAATCGAATTGAGGGGAACCTTTAAGAGAATTGAGGAGGAACCTTTAAGAGAATTGAGGAGGAACCTTAAAGAGAATTGAGGAGGAACCTTTAAGAGAATTGAGGAGGAACCTTTAAGAGAATTGAGGAGGAACCTTAAAGAGAATTTGAGGAGGAACCTTTAAGAGAATTGAGGAGGGACCTTTAAGAGAATTGAGGAGGGACCTTTAAGAGAATTGAGGAGGAACCTTTAAGAGAATTGAGGAGGGACCTTTAAGAGAACTGAGGAGGAACCTTAAAGAGAATTGAGGAGGAACCTTTAAGAGAATTAAGGAGGGACCTTTAAGAGAACTGAGGAGGGACCTTTAAGAGAATTGAGGAGGAACCTTTAAGAGAATTGAGGAGGGACCTTTAAGAGAATTGAGGAGGAACCTTAAAGAGAATTGAGGAGGGACCTTTAAGAGAATTGAGGAGGAACCTTTAAGAGAATTGAGGAGGGACCTTTAAGAGAATTGAGGAGGGACCTTTCAGATAAATACACTGTTTTCATGAAACAAAAAAGCATAACAGTGTAGACTTTGCTATTAGTTACATGTCAGTCTCATACATACCTGCATGCCATATTGCAGCACCTTTGTGGAGCCCAGCCCCACCCGCATGCCTTCAATGCTGCCCATGAATGCCTGTACCACATGGGGGGATGTCTCAAAGATGTTGGGCCACACATAGTTGAGTAGATGTGTGAGTGCGTCCTCACAGCCGAAGCCGTACACACCAAGGGCTATGTGCTGGATGGCAGCCATTGAGGTCTGTCTGTGCACCAGGTCTCTGTAACAGGCCATGTCATGCTTCAGTCTGCTACTACACACTCAATATTACTGAGCATTTCTTCATGCTAGACACATATTTAATATGTATCAATTAGGGGAGACTATCCTGGATAATTTTGCGGTCGTATTGCGATAGCTGTATAACTATCGAGCATTCTACATAGTGATAGGTGTATAGATAGCAGTTTCTGCAAAACTGAATTGCAGCCTACCAAAAAAATCGTACATGTAATATTATAGTCTCAAGTGGTTAAGCATACACAGCCATTGTTGAATGCTTCTCAGAGAAGTTGAATTGGTGTTAGAATAAAAGGTCTGTCAGTGCATGAAGCACAAAATACTTAAATTTGTCCTACAGGACAAGACATTAGCTACTACATTAAAAAACACACAGGCACGCACAACCAGTGCTGCCACCTACCTGTCCATGAGTGCATCTTCAAACAGTGGCGCCACTGCGTAGATGTAATCCTTGCCCATCTCGCCGATATACTCGAACATAAAGGACAGAGATTTGAGGACGCCATTCTGTACGTTGAGCTCCGGTACTCGGTACTCATTCATGAGACCGGGCAGCACCGTGAAAGGGGAGCACGTCTCGGCAACGATTGCTATGGCAACCGTGGTGCAGACTCGGTTCTGTCGTTCCTGGACCTTCAGGTTGTTGAGCAGTGTTGCGAGTACGTCGTGAGGACTGCAGACAAATGTCACACAGAAATCGTCAGGGTCAGTGATAAAACAGACACGGGGTAATCCATTATAATCGATAAAATATTCTCAGGTAAACAGTTGTGATTTTAAAATGCTGTATAATTGTTAATTATAATAAATTCGTAATAACTGTAATCATTATAAAATGCAGCCATCCATATACTGCTTTAGAACCCCGTAGTGAGTCAGCTGCGGTATTATTGCCGTCCACACTGCCTGCTCGGCGCCTCTCACGCACCCCACAGGGAAGCAGCTCCGGTCGAGGGAGCTAGAATCAGTGGGTTAGAGACCACCGCTCTTGAGTCCACGTCAGGGTGCACATTTACTCCATGTGGGATATTTTACTTGCCCTGGCAGCATCAGCATCTCCATTAGTCCTGGGAAACTTCATGAGAACACTGACACGCAGTGGAGATATTCACTCACCCAATCGCCTTAGCGATGTAGCCGAATGTGTTGACCGTCGCTCGTCGGATGGCCTTCTTGTGTGCCTTGAGTAGTTCCAGCAGCTCGAAGCAAATGCGCATCCACTCTCTGGCCGACACGAACTCTGCCCCACGGTCAGCGATCCGCCCCACCAGGTCAATGCAGTTCTCCTGCACCTTCTCATGTCTGTCAAATAATGTCACGCATTGTCACATGGATTACAAACATTATCATGAAATTCATGTTGACCACTACCTGTTAACGTTTATACAGTGGCCCCTCACTATTTAAGGGCACCCTCAGGACGGCCAAAGTGACCTGAATGGCAAGGTGATCGTTTTAGCAGGACTAATGTCCTACACTTTACAGTTATAATTTGGCACTGTTCCAGGTTGATAATAAAGGTGAGGTGGCTGTATTACCGAGGAGGCCGTATTACTGAGGTGGCCATATCACTGAGGTGTCCGTATTACTGAGTTGGCCATATTGCTGAGGTGGCTGTATTACCGAGGAGGCCGTATTACTGAGGTGGCCATATCACTGAGGTGTCCGTATTACTGAGTTTGCCGTATTACTGAGGTGACCATATTGCTGAGGTGGCCATATTACTGAGGTGACCATATTGCTGAGGTGTCCGTATTACTGAGTTTGCCGTATTACTGAGGTGACCATATTGCCGAGGTGGCCGTAATGCCGAGGTGGCTGTATTGCTGAGGTGGCTGTATTATTGAGGTGACTGTAAAGCGAGGTTTGACTCTATGTAACATGATTCTGTGACAAAAATTATCAGGCTGTACCTTTAACAGAAACAATTCATACAACATGACCGGGGGGACCCGCTTTACCACTGGGGTTTATTAGAGAGGGAGACACACCTGTTCTTGAGGATAGGAGTGAGTCTGGGAAGAAGATCCTTGATGGGAGGAGTCATCTTTGTCATCCCGATCACATTGACGATGCCCTTGAGTGCTCCTAGGATACTTCCCAGCACCTCGGGATACTCTTCTCCCAGGTACTCATACAACACCACTCCCAAGTGCCCCATTAGTTTCTCCTACAACACAGTCCTCCCAACTCAACATTCCATGTTCTCTCCACTTTTTCATGTTCAACATCAATGTATACTTTTAACCAGATCGACTTTCCCTTATCTATAAATATTTTCCTTACCAAAATCTACTGTGCCGGTGAATTTTTTAAACCTTCATGTTGACCTATCTTTTTTAACCCTGACCTAGATGTTAGATCTACTTTCCCATTTTTAAATATACTTCTGCTTATGAAAATATACTTTTCTCCTACCAAAATATACTTTTGTCTTACAAAAATATACCCCCTTATAAAATATACTTTTCCTTACGAAAATATTGTTTGTATTTAATGATATTATATAGTTTTATAAAAAACTTACCAATTTTCCAATACAAAAATCTACTTTTTCTCCGACCAGCACTGATCAACATAACAAAAAACAAAACAGATAGACAGACAACCAGCCAGCAAGCCAGCCAGACAGACATACCTCCTGACAGGTCTTCATGACGATGGCAATACGAGAGATGAGGTCAGCGGCCTGCTGTCGTACTTTGGCTGACTTGTTGTTGAGTCGCCACAGAATCGTACCACAGATCTGTGGCAGGTAGGGCTTGACTCGCTTCGCCAGGGCATTGATGACAGTCCCAAAACCATTGAGCATGACAACATCCTGAAGACATGACACTCAAGTTAGGGCCATAGCTACACATGTGTACAATGTACAGCCATTCTACCAGTCTGTTTTTGGCGAGATTTACATATCTGAATAAGTAACCAGTTTGTGTAATAAAGCCACTTTATCTCAGTCAGTTGGGTGGTGTCTGTAGAGGGGTTCTGCTGAACTACATTTTCCCCAGATGTGCATGTTATATTTTCCAAGGAATTAAAGTAAGAAAGTAATCACACTATACCTTCTTCTTCCTTATAAATACATAACGCCACTCTAGAGCACTGTCACACTGTGGTGACTATATACAACGTGAGTGTAGTGACACTATATAATGGATATCAAATGGTGATGCGGCTATATAATGGAAGTTGGAACTGATGCACGGTTAATCTCCGTCGAATTCGGCATCACATATCTATATCTACTGCTAAAACAATATCAACGGCACTAATTAGCAGCCGCCTTGACTATTGCATTTCACTACTAAATAACATTGCTAAGAGACTTGGCTAAACTCCAACGAGTACAAAATTGTCTCGCACGTGTGGTTCTCAGGGCGCCTCGGTTTTCACCGTCACTACCACTACTTAAACAGTTACACTGGCTTCCAGTTTCTTACCGAATTAATTTTAAGCTGTCCACTCTTGCATATCGTGCTCTATCTACACAACAACCATCCTACTTGGCTAGTCTCCTGCATCTTTCAAATATCCCTAGGAGCTAAGATCATCAACTTCACAACAACTTATTGTACCTAAAACAAAACTTAACTTGGGTAAACGTGCTTTCTCTGTCGCTGCGCCTAGGGTCTGGAATGAACTCCCTATCACTTTGAAAACATCAGAAACTATTGCTATTTTCCGAAAAAAAACTCAAGACATATCTATTCCAACTTGCATTCCCACCATAAATGTTCGGTTGTCCCTCGTCCTGATACTGACTTTTGCGCGTCCCTGTTTACGATTACGCTTACTGATTCTGTTTTGTCGCGCCTCTGAGCTCAGGTTCCTGAGGATATAGGCGCCATAGAAGTCAATTATTATTATTATTATTAAATTAGAGATCTTATGACCCTTATGCACACTATTACATGCACGTTAACATGTGTGCATGTGCTCACCTCTGTAGTCTGCTCCTGGAAAGCGTACAGGATGCCATCAATGAGCTGCTCCTCGAGGCGCGAGTCGATGTCCGCTGCGCCAAGGTTAGACATGATCTTGTCAATGGTCTCCATCACCATCTTACGGTACTGCTCTGCCTCGTCCTTCAGGTCATCCACCACTCGACTCACAATCTCCGCCGCTCCAACCTTGTTGGCAATCTCCACAGTCGTGTCCACAAGCTGCAACAGAAACACGTGGTCACGGTCCGTGTAGAGTCATGGTTCACACACACTCATGGTATATCTTTTAGCTTTATAAAGCGCAGGTTTGCTCTTGCCAAACAACTGTACCATTGTAATTAATATGAATTAATATAAGTTTAAAATAATGGTAGTGTCTGCATTTGTTCATTAAGGTTGTCAGAGTTAATAAGGTTATCAGACATTCCAGTTGTCATGTTTCACTAGTGTGTTAGGCCTGTCACATTTGTTCATTAAGGTTGTCAGTGTTAATAAGGTTATCAGACATTCCAGTTGTCATGTTTCACTAGTGTGTTAGGCCTGTCACATTTGAATAGCATAATTGACTAAGTGTACTTAATTGGAATACCTAACTGATTTCTTTCAAATTTGAATCTATAAAACTATTCTGGGTGAAAGACACTAAATGCCACATACAGTGAGTGCACCGAGTTTTCTTTAAACATAATAACTGGTCAATATTCTGACATTGAACTGGCCCACCACTGCTTCAATCTTGTGCTAGTTACCCCCTGAGAGTAACTCACCTGGCGGTAGTTGCGCCGGTCCAGGGCCATGCGCTGGTTCCAGAAATGTTTGAAGAATGCAGGCAGAATCTCATCCTTGATATACTGGGGCTCCACACCATCAGTGGCACAACACTGCTTGACAACCTACAACACACACCGTCTTATGACACGTCTTGACATGTCACTGGATATTCAGGGGGGTCTGAGGTCTGATGTGGAACTAACCATTCGGCCCCCCGGGGGTGGGAGCTATAAAAAAAACTAGCGGAAATTGCAACCGTGGAATTTCTATGTCTTTGTAAAGATAATAAAAATAATAATTATTATACCTAAACAGTTGTCGCTGGATGTATGCATGCAACAATTATGAATACTTTCAAGTTATTCCAGTATGTCTGTACCCCCGTAGAGGTGGTTATGGATAGAAAGCATCTATATCCAGCAGAATATACATAGGCTGGCTACATTATGGTGACATTGTAGCTATCCATAGCAGCCATTTAACTAGAAATTACTTGTTGCGTAAGAGTAAGAGTGTAGCCTTGGCTTTAACTAGAAAACACCACTGACCTTTATAATAATATAGATCAGTGGAAATGACCAATGGCTGCCTCTTTTCCCTGTTCAATGACGCATAACTCAGCTAGTATTATTATAAATATCACACCTTGAGCACAATCTTCTTCATCTCCTCGTCGGGACTCTGGAACTCTCGGATGAGGATCAACATGACTTCCCGTGTGTAGTAGTTGGCGTACTCGGCATCCATCAGGGGAATCAGGTAGCCAATTGCCTTGAGGAAGGCAGCCAGGCCCTGTAAGTGCAGAAAGGATTAATTTATTGTGGCATAAAGAGTAAGTCAATCTGACATCTTTCGTACATAGCATTACCAAACTGCATACAATGTCAAGGGTTATCTGGTTGTCCCATATTAAATCATTAAATCATAACAATACTGTCCCTCTACTTTACGTTCCTGAAGTTTGTTACTATGATTATCTGTCTTTGTAACCATTTAATTCAGTATTTTACAAACTTCCACCTGATGCACTTTTTTCTCCTTGTCTCAAATTTATGCCAACTCCTTTCTTCATATTGTATGAGGTCTAGGGACGATAGGGTACAACTAACCGACAACTAACCAGGGTGACAACAACCATATAAGGCAATACAATGAGACAACAGGGTATCAACTAACTGACAACCAACCAGGGTGACAACAACCTTATATGGCAATATAGACAACAGGTGCAACGTGCCCACCTTTCCTCTGTGTGTGCGGATACCAATCCAGAGAGGTTTGAGGACACTGTCGAAGGACTCAATGCCGTAGGGGGTGGCTGACTCAGCCAGGGCAGCCAGGGCGAGGGCAGTGATGGTCCGCACCTTCTGTTGCTCATCCACCAGACCTACGCCACAACATCACTCGGTTAGTGACAACATCAAACATGGTATTACTCAGTTACTGACGACATTAATCATGGCATTACTTCGTTACGGACGACATCAAACATGACATCAGAGGCGCTTAAACAACATTAATAAAATTATTATTATTATAAAATTATTATTATTAAAAAGTTATTATTATTATAAATTATTATTATAAAATTTGACATAGCTGCACCACTGACCATGTTCTATGATCTCTACAAGACTCTTGAGATGTGGTAGGATCGCGCAGCCCATGAGGATCGCGATCTGCTGGACGATCTTGATGCCGGTGTGGCGCGCCTGCCACGACTTCTTGCTGCGACACACGGCCTTGAGGAAGGGCAGGAGAGACGGGATTCCAAGGGCGGAGGCCACAACAGCGAACGCACGCGCCGTCGTATTACGCACGTACTCGTCCATGTTGTCAATGTCAGGACGCATCGTGGAGATCATCGTCGCTAGGCCGGCCGCCTGTCAACCAAACAATTGTTGAGAATTTTGCATATATGTGGCCCTTATTGTTACAATTCATGTTTCATTCTTACCTCGTTTTATCTATCCCAAAACATTCATCCAATCATGAGGTTCACAAATGGCAGATATGATTATAAAATATTTAGTTTTTTGTAGTCCAGGACTGGGTCTAATTATACAAAATCAAATCAATTATTATTAATTTCAATAAGAATTTTTTTAAACACAAATACGTTTCAATTGCAATTAGAGATTCGGTATGCCAGACCAATTGTATATTCCAACAGTTTATTCAGTGTCATTAAATTATATGGCAAATGTGTTAATGAATTCTGATATTTTACGAATATGAAAAAATATCAAAACCATTATAAATACAATTATTACAAGTACAACATTTAGTCTGTAATAGGTTACAAATGTAAGTGATGTAACTGTTGAAAATACATTAAATAAGTCAATAAAATTACAATAACAGCATATTTCCAAGATCACAATCAAATACAATTCTTACAAATACAACATTTCATCTGTAATCAATTACAAATATGTAATCCTTCCTTTGACAAGAGCCGATCATTACATGTGAAATATTGGATGAGCTACAATACAGGGCTAACAGCAGGTTGAAGCTCGTGGTTAAGTGTCAGTAAAGGGTTGTACGATATCATCGCATCAAACTATCAGTATTTTAAGTATGTAATTTGATTGGCTCGTAAAGTTCCATAAACATAACCTACTTTTATCATTTCGTGAAAAAAGTACTCGTTTCGAAAGGTTTTTCATTTTCAAAAAAACTTACAATATTACAGAATTTGAATATGTGCTTGCAATATACAGAACAGCATAAAATCGACAATGTCAACTAATGAATGCTTGACACACACACCACACCACGCACACACACACAGAAAAAGTACTGACAAGCAAGAGCTTTTATAAATTACTAAATTAAACTAGTTTCCCAGCAACATCAGTTTCACACGAACCTTGGCGAGATTGGAGATGATCTCTCGACCTTCGACCCTGGCATAGTAATCTTCATCAATGAGCAGCGGCTCAATCACGACCAGAATCTTGTGAACGTAGGGTCGCACTAAATCGTCCAGCTTGTAGAGAATGCGGTCAATGACTTTAACCAATAGATGGCGCTCCTGGTCCTCTAGAGTCGGAGACATGAGAAGCGGAAGGATCTGGTTGAAGAGGGGACCTGCTCCAAACTCCCTCGCTTTGTCGGTGATCTGTCTCAGCGCCGCCTGGTGGAAGACAACAGTCGTCATTATTTTAAAACTTCAAGAAGTTAAAGCACGTTTGGTGGGGATTTTATGCAAGAAGATAACTCATCAAGAAAACTTGAAGCCTGTATGCTTTGTTCACTTTGTAGTTTTGCATAGTTAACAGAGTTCTTTGATATGCTTTATAAGGGGCAGAGAGTTGTAAATAACAGTACTTTGTTAAGTAAACAAAGTTTGAAAATATACATACTTTGTAAATAAATGTACTTTGGAATGTTCTCTGATTTGACTCACCTTTCTCATGGGTGGCGTTCCATTCTTGATCTTCAGCAGCAATTTCATGATCTTTCGTTCTTTCTGTTCCTCTGGGGACAGCGACTCCTCGTCCACTTCCACCTGGTGGCCAACACAATAACTATAACTCGCAGTGTCGATACTTCATCGCAATAACAGCCAAGATCACAAGTTCAGCTCCAAATTCCAAATGCAGTTATGTCTAATTATGGATAAATATGTAACTTAGAAAACCGAATGACAAGCAGTATGTACAAGTTATGAAAGAGAGTGGAGAGTAATAGCTGACTGACTGTCAGGTCACACATTACCAAAGGTTTTACTTCAAATACAGATTTTACTGGCAATTTCTCTGACTAAATGTCTTGTTCCTATTATGTTTCCCACTAATCATCTACACCTACTCCAAAAACTGTCTACATAATTTATAAAATTTCTGCATAATGTGTCCACGACCAACAAATCATTCATCACATTGTCCACCACTGCCGCATGTTCGCATTTACTGGAGTAATCTCCGAAATCCATTGAGAATCTCCGAGAAACCCCAAGATCCACTCAGAATCTCCAAGATCCAATCAGGATCTCCGAGATCCACTCAGTTTCTCTTGAAGCAATCAAGTGGATCAACCAACTAACTACTACTAGAATAAGGAGAAGAAACATAAACAGTTGAACATATACTGAAGTACAAATCTTCAAAGCCTTCCACCAGTTAGCTAACATAACCCACTCCTCCCCCACATGAATGTTAACACTCTTACCAATAGTTTGTCAAAATACTGCATGTCGTCAGGCTTCATCATAGGAAGGTTTCCCTTGGGCTGCATGTCAACAATCTGTGTCTTTGAGTCAGGGGTCTGCATGCGGAACCCAACCGGCGTGCCAGCCATAGGGGTTGGCGTCGCGATCAACTTACGGGCGGGTGTGCGGATCGGCACATAGCCAGCAGGAGGCTGCAGCACCTGGTGACAGAAGGTAGAACTACTCATTAGCTTCAACAAGATGCAGACACGGAGACGATTTACGTAAGACTACGTAATATTTACCGGCAATTCTGATCTGGTGTTCATTATACGAAATATTAACACATCACGAAATGTTCAATGTGTGATGAATAGATATCATATTATTGATTACAGTCACACACGGACACAACGTTGACAACTTATAGCTATATACATAAAACATAACTAAATACATGATGAATGCACACAGGCTACTACAACATATTTACTATTACCTTCACATCACTGAAAATGCTGCAATGATGTAATCATGTAACAATTTGGAACCAAGACATTAAACAAAATTGCAATGTTCTAAGAACTGTTTGGAAAGTGAAAAACCTGTCAAAAGATACAAAACTGTTCAATACATACCTTGTATCCGGATGGGAACATGGCGTCCAACTCATCATCAGTAAGGGGGCGATTACGTTCGTCAATCTCCCTCTGCCATGTCCAAGCCTGCATCTGTTCAGGGGTCATTGACATCACATGACCCGGGGTCGGCGTTGCCATCGCCATGGCTTTTGACCCCGTTGGGGTTGTACCCGATGGGGTGATGGGGTGAATGCACTGGGGGTCAGACCCTGTGGGGTCATTCCACCGGGGGTCAACCCCCCTGGCGTCAAACCACCCGGAGTTAAATTTCCAGGGGTGAGATTTCCTGGGGTAGTTCCACCCGGAGTTGTACCCCCGGGGGTGGCGGCATTGGGGGTTTCATCCCACCTGGATCGTCGCTTACTTGCCCCTGGGGTGGGGGTTTCTTGGATTAGGTCACCGGCCGTGCGGTCAGTGCGGGGGGTTTCTGCCCAGCCACTTCCGTGACCTGGGGTTTCTGGAAACGGGTGCCACATAGATATAGAGGGTTATATAAACAAGTAAATGTAGTACACTAAAAGTGACAACGAAATCATCACACAAACTATTAAATTATTTTTATAAAAATCTGGTCAATATTTTGCAAAAATAGTTAAAAAGCGGTCCAGGTCTATATGCTAAAACAGAAGGCTATTCACATTATCACAAGTTACCCGATCTAACTATCAAAGTCAGTTCTTTCAAAGATGTTAAAAAATAGTCTTATTAAACCAAGTGCATTATTTAGTTTTGGTGAAATCATCAGACAAACTATTCATTATTAGTTACCAAATCCAGTCAAAATTCATCTAAAAAAGCAATAGCAATCCAGCTCTATAAACTATGACATAAGGCTATAGCGATCCAGCTCTATACGTTATGACATAAGGTTATAGCGATCCAGCTCTATATACTATGACATAAGGCTATTGACACTTTCGCAAATTAACCGATCCAACAATTAAAGTTAATTCGTTCATTAATCTCAACAAAGGCATGTAGTCTTTTATTAAACCCATTGTAATATAACTAATCATCTACAAATGTGATCATCAACAAACCTGATTTGTGATGGCCTAAATCAATTGAGAAAGGAGATTTAATATGAGAATGACAAGACACGGGAGTAAAATTATGAGTGTGTGAACAGAATGATGTCATACCTCGTTCTGTCTTCGGCGTCTCGTCCCACCTGTTCTTGCGAGCACTGGGAGTGGCCTGGGCTCCGGGGGTCTCCCGGCCAGGGGTCACAGCCCCAGGAGTTGCGTGGCCAGGGGTTGTGTCCCAATTGCGGGTGCTCACCCCAGGGGTAGCACCCGGGGTCTCTGCACCCTTTGCCCGCCCCGGAGTCTCGTCCCACCGACTGATTGAGGGCGTTGTGGCCTCATCCCAACTTGACTTCTTCGTGGCACCCCCGCCAGCAGCAGGAGTGGGAGTGTCTCCAGCAGTCTGGTCCCAGCGTCGGCGTTTCTTGGGTGCTGCGCTGTCTCCCGAGGAGCCGTTGACTACGTGAAGAGTTCCATCCTTCGCCTTCTCGTGCATCTGCTGCTCCAGCGCTCTCTGGTGGTACAGACGAATGATTCGAGTGCAACAACGACTCTCGTAGTATTGTCTATGGCAAACCAGAAATACTCCACAGCTTGATAAGACATTTCTACCTGCCTCCCTCATAAAGGAATATCGTTAAACAACAACATATGCTGCAGTCATAAGTTCACTGACTGAATAGGCAAAAATCAACTACATCAACAATTTTGTTGACTCAATATAAACTGAGCAGATTAGGATGTTGTGAAAAATAGCAATTTTAATGCAGACTATTTTGGAACATGCTGCAAGGTTGAATGGTATTTCTGAACAGATTTACAGAGGTGACATTTCCCTCTCAACCATCCTATGACCTTGACCCTGACCCACCTTCTGTGCCCTGAGCTTCTGCTCTGTCATGACGTCTGCGTAGGTGCGACGCTCAGACTGGACATCAGGGGTGCGACCGCCTGAAACCATAAAGAAGAATGTCACGACGGGGGTCGCGACAGGTCATGACGAGATTAGACAATGTCAACAGATCTTACAAGGTCATCAAGTGCCGTCCGTGCTCCATTCACTGGGGTCACGACCTCCACGTACCGTCCTTCAAATGCTGCTAGGGGTGATGGAATGTATATAGTGTGGCGGAGGATGATAATAAAGAACTGCTTTTAGATAAACGTTTAAAAATCAATAGTGAACAACAATAACTGAATAACGGAAATTTCCGGGTAAACAATTAACTGGTGATTATGGGGCTGGGACAGTAGTCATGGGGGGGGCGGGGCGGCATATGAAGGATTAGCACAAGAGATGGCACGACAGATGTTAATGAGAAACGCGCCAACACTGAGTGACGTGGCCAACTGTCAGTGGGAGCAACACAGACACGGACGCTCGCCACATTCACGTCGAATATATGTGTAATGCATGCACGAAGCCGGTCGTTTGCTCCCAGGACAAATGACCACATCAACACACACCAACATGAAGACTCCCGTGACTTTAGCTCACCTGATGGTAAAATAGTCACTAAGCCACAAACGTTTTGGTTGGGTTATACTTTAATTAATTCTGTGGAGCATAAGCTTTAAGTAACAGTGTTAAGACACTATATAAAATGAAAATTTTTTTTTAATTTGTCAGATTTACTGAAACTGTAAGTTTTGATAAACTGCCATGGAGTCTGATGATTGGGTCCCACGGGTTTGGCACGTTTTCTTACACACATACAGCGAAGTAACAAGGAACAGACAAGAAAAAGTACGTACTGCGAACCGCCTTGTGAACTCGTTGCTCTCACCTTCTGTCAATCGCTGCTGCAATGATACGTGTAGCACCTAGAACTAATCTCAAATGAGTGTAGACTTGTGGCTGTCTCCACGCCCCGCCTGCGGTAAACACCCACTACCCCACCTGCCCAAAATTGGCTTCAGCCATACAAGCAATAATTTTACCGCTATTCTCAGAGCCCTTCTAACAGGCTTCCAGCTTTTTCAAAACGTACGGAAAGTGAAAACATGAAGCTGTCTAAGTAATGTGAACAACTACTGTCATACGTGTTAGGGAAATCTGATGTTAATAATTGGCGAGAACCGTAACGTCGGCTATTTAAAATTCGAACAACAATTTCTATCTACAAGACCGATTTTGTTGTTAATGTTGAGCATGATGTTTCTTCGCCCTGGTGTGGACGTCTTCTCAACTGGTCACTAGAAGGTCAAACAACATGGAAAATACTGGCCCTTGTTTCATTCGTTAGTAGAGAGGGATGCCATAAATAGAACAGGAAGGAGGGGCACAATTTACATGAGACCAGAACACCACACGTAAACTGGATGTAGCAGAGAACACTGCATTCTTGCTGGTTGCAACAGAATTTATCCTATTTTGAAATGATTTTGCACGTGAAATGATACAATCGTTATGTCATTTCGAAAAGTTTAAGACATTATCGCCTCATGTAAACAAGGCTTTTGGAAGGAATGTCTCCAACAGTTTCCTGAATGTGCTGCCATTAAGTATCAAGTCATGACATCCACAAACAGCGAGTGAAACATCTCACAAAACACCAGCCACACATCGGTCATGTACACAGAAACTACCATTCAAACATGACGCTAACAACTGGATGTAAATTTACCATAAAACAGAATTTCACTGTATCAATGCTGTTTGCATTGTTAAAGGTCAAAAACAAGACGCTGACTTCCTGGCCAGGCCCCCTAGTGGAGGGGCGAGGCACTGCTGCGATTCAGTCAGACGCCATGGCAACCGAGACTGGATGTTGCTGTTCGGGAGAGAAGGTTTATACATTAGTATCTCTCAGTGACAATGTAGTGACTCTGGCCACACCGGCCAACCCAGCAAACACTTCACACGTCACATTCATAGACTCACTGTCGTTCCAAGAGGTGTGCATCTAGCCAGCAGGCACTCGCTCGCTCACTTTGAGACATATCAACTTTTCAATAAATTCCTGTAATTAATTACTCATACATGCCAACTTTTCGTAAGCTAACTCGTAACTCTTACACAATTTCTTTGATTTTACAATCATATTAGGAATTCCTTAGTTTTCAGCATTTTGAAAAAAAGTTTTTTTTAGTATTTTGGGATATGGCCCAATACAGATCATTGGGATACATCCCAATAACAGATAATTGGGATACATCCCAATAACAGATAATTGGGATATGGCCCAATAACAGATCATTGGGATACAGCCCAATAACAGATCATTGGGATATGGCCCAATAACAGATCATTGGGATATGGCCCAATAACAAAGCATCAGTTCAGCAAAACCCATCTGAAGGGCGACTCTTGCGAATATTTTAGATGTGCCAAAGTCTCACATAATACAATCTTTACATCCCTTTTGAAAAGTGCTTCTTTTGAGCGTGCGCTTCAAACCAGTGGATGTTGATAATCATATGAGTTCATTTGCGGGTCTTACAGATTTGTATTACCAGTGTACACCACTCAGCATTGGCACGGATGGTTATTTGGTTTTTACAAGCATAATCATCAAGCTATCTGTGTACGGTGCCTGCTGGCAGACCAGTGCTTTGGTGACATTCCACGCACTTCACTAGCACTCAACAACCAAGGCATTATTGTGATGTTTAATCTGTGTTCCTTATCATTTTAAACCGTTTAAATGTAGGCATCACAAACCAATTCATGGTTTTCAACACAGGCCTCTCAATTTCCATACCAAGGAGCTACTAACCTGGAAACTCAACTGTTTTGTTTCTGAGATTATAATGTGATTCCTGCAATCACACTACAAATATCTTGAAACAATGGAATCAGCTCTGCTTTGTGCTTGGATTTGCAATATAGTAACTTTGTTCTAAACACTGTACAATGCCAGCTTGATAAAACATCTAAGTTTAATCATGAACCACTCACTTGGGATAGCTTGGGAGAACCTACGGACCCATAAGGGAGGGATGGAGGAAGGGAGGGGAACGTGGTTTCATAATCTGCCAATGCAGTCACATGTCTATACGTTACGTCCAGCAGGTTTCCTTTCAAACACATGTACATCGGCAAAACATTACAACAATATTTATTGTTACTACATTGCCACAACATCTCTGAACACTTCTGAGACAATACTGTATTCTGAACAAGTGGGAATTTCCCTAAAATTTGGCATAGTTTCCAAAGTCGCATTATTTAACAGCTTTAACCTGTACGTGTATCTGCAAAAGGAAACCTGTATCAAGTAGGTACACAGTACATCAACAAAGTTTACATGATATCATCACATCACATACACAATGAGTACACAGTCAAGTAACCGCACAATGTACCTACCAGCGAAGGGGTCGTGTCTCTCGGGTGAGATGATCATCTGTCGGGGGCGCGCACGATAGTCATCCTCCCGGTCGGAGATACGTGGGATCCGGCGGTCTTCCAACGGGTTGAAATCCTGTGGAGAGGGAGAATCATGTACGGTCAGGTGCGACTTTTCTATTGCTCCATAGAGGGGGTATAGGTATTGATTGGTCAAAACATAGAGTAGGCTTTACCTGGTTGCAATGGCGTCGCAAAATGTTTAGTTTGAGACCTGTAATTGTAGTTTGAAAGACTGTCCTCCGGATAAAGCAACAATGGTGCTACGATCGCGGTTGATCACGGATCCAAATGAAGTTCTGAGGTCTATCGACAATGTGAGGGATAGTGATAGATGTTCTGGTGAAGACAACGGTGCCAGTGATTATGATACATAACATCGCCAATGCCTGAATACTGAATGAGTGACAATGAAGCCAGTGTTTCTGACGACGATAAAATAGAAATCATCTGGATTTTACACTCATCAATGGTGTCTGTTTAAAATGTCAAATAATGTACTGGTTACCTTCATTGTTTGTCACTTTGTGTAAATATTAGAGCTCTTTCTAAATAAGCAATCATTATTAATCTGTGACTAGTACCGGTAGTTTTATTTTGGTAGATAGACTGGCAAGTGTGTACATGTAGAAATTGTCTGCATTGTTGCACTTGCCAATGATGTATGTATAAAATGTCAAATGATGTACTGATTGCCTTCATATTTTGTCACTTTGCGTAAGTATTAGTTTTCTTTCTAAATATGCCATCATTATTCATCTGAGACTATTAGTTCTATTGTTTTTGCATGTGGTGTTCAATAATATGCTAGTATCCCCAACATTCTGTGGCTGTTTTTAATAAATTATTGTCACATAATTTCAAAATGACTTTTTCTCTCTTCATCAATGGATTCATCAGGATGTTACCTTTCCAAAAATGCATACATGTGTAGGGAAAGTTTTGGTAATGAAAAATATGCATACACATTTCTGGAAAAAAATCTTGGTCTGTAAAGGTTAAACAATACTGTGCTGGACAGGAGGTTCTCTTCTATTTGGTCATTACAAGCGCTTTACACTTCATGCTTAGCAGTTGTGATCATTCAAAAATTAATACTTCACTGGAAAGCATTCAACCACATGACAATTAATGCACAAATTGTCACGTGGTTGAATACTAGTTGCTTGCATATATATTTCCATCAGTTACTTATCCACACAGCTGAAGAAACAGAAAGTGACACAAAAGCTCACAGGTTTTAAGGACAGCTACAGGATGGAATGTTTGTATCTTTATATCTCACCTGTCCTTCCTTGGCAATGTCATTGAGTATGTTGAGCGGGGCTGTGTATGTGGATTTTTTGCCCAGGACTGTTGTCGAGTAATCATCGTCGTCCTACAAATAACGTCACACAAATAATATCAAACAAATTCTTTCGATATTCAATTTATAACAACACGCTGGCAATGTGTCTTTGATGTAGTTAATTATTAACAACTGACTTGTTACAAACCTGGCACAACCAGGAAGCCACTGATTTCTTCCCAGGCACTGACTAGGCTTTTTTGTTGACAATTAGACCACCCATGACTCTTGCTATAACAAAGACTGGTTGTGCCCGACTTGATAAATTTGTGCCCGTTTAAAAGACAAAATTTACCCGGTCTCTGCATAAAGTTAAGCATATTTATATTACTAAGCACTTTTTGCTGTACACAGGGGTGAGATTTAGCAAGTCATGGAAGGTAGCCAGTCGGGCTACCAACCTTGCAAAATGAAGTAGCCCGACAGCTTCTTAAGTAGCCCACTTGCTAATCAATACTTTGATGATAGAAAGTAAATACTTTGAAGATAGAATGTATGAACGACATCAACGACAAATAAAAAAAAACATCAAAAACAAACAGTTTTGAAACATTTATTTTTAAGGCAGAATCAATAGAATGTGATACAGGTTATACACAGGTTGTTTTTCTTTCATAACATGGTACACCAACAGTCTAAAAGTCTCCAAGCGTCACACGACATCGGATCCTGTGAACTGAACAGTTTTGCTAATTTTTTACAGGACCTGATTTTATCCTAGCCTAGAAAAACTTTAAGCAGGTTCCCGATTAATTCACCAGAAGCACTCCGCGCACCATGGAGATAACTATATCTAATTATGATCGAGATAGCGTATGTTTTTATGTATGTATGTTTGTATGTGGTTATGTTCACGTTTTCCTCCTAGATGGCTTGCACCTCGGGCGCCAAACTTTCATGGATTAATCTACGACCCCACGAATGAAACATAATGCCTTTATTTTTTTAAATACCCCTTATGAAGGGCTCTTGGTGCTTTTTGTGAGAGTACGTAGCGCCATATGGGCGGTTTATATTAATTATAGTAGAAATAACGCACCCACCCAATACACAATTAAAAGACAGTAGAAAGCAGATATTCTACTATTCTACAACCAACACAAGTATCCATGTGTCTAAATGCAGGAGACCTTCATCATTTTGAACATGCACCGAGTATTGCATCAAGTGCATGACGCGGTTGTTTCTGGTAATACGTTCGAGCGTATTGATGGCATATTGGCCTGAGGCATTTGGTAAACATTGCTATCATGACTGTCATGCATGAACTACCACGTTATCCCGTCCTGAGAACGGGCATTTTGTTAGTATATATAAAAGTGGCGCCTCGCGGCACCAAGACTATTAACATAACCGGCTATTATTTCAGTATAGAATGACCGTTCAGTTACATGTTGAGCGGCGATGTGATTGATTAAAAATACAATGAATGCTCCCTATTGATATCGCTTCGGCTACAAACCGCAACAACGTGTCACAAAAACACCATTTATGGCTAACATAAATGCGATATAGCCAGGACAACACTTCTGAGATGTTTATTAACATTCCGTTTGTTTTTGTTGGGTCTAAAATAATGCAGCTTCGTATATATTTCAAGTAGCCATGTGGGCTACTGTTGTTCAAAATTTAAGTCGCCCGAAAAATTTTTTGGGCGCCACTGGCGACTGCTAAATCTCACCCCTGCTGTACATATTCATGCTCACTAACACTCAGGGTTTTACTTGCACCATTTAGCCTAGTTGCATTCACAGTATATGTAGGTGATAATGAAAAACGCATTAATTAAGGCGACGGTTTTACTTTTTTTGGTTTGCAGATCCGCCGACCACATTTTGGGGGAAAAAATTAGAAGTGTTTATTTTTTATGCCCTGCCAACATTCTCATGGGACAATTTTTTTGCTACGAATAATCTATATTAAAACAAATCTAATGTCGGAAAAATTTAATGTTCACAAAAATTTAATGACAGAGCCAGAGAAACATCTGCAACTCCGAAACTATATTCACAACGCCTGGGATGCCTTTCAAGGTAGCATTGTACCGCATTACTATGCAGACAACTCATTGTTCTCCGACTGTTTATACAAAATACAAATGATCAGTCTCGTGCCAAATTTATGTGAATAACGTTCTGTAAGAAAAGTGTTTTTATAGTCATGAAAGTTTCAAAACGAAATATAGATGGACTATTTCCCCAGACTGTGGTTAAGCTGTGACATGTTGCCGACATGTTGCTACTAGACATCAGTAATATATCTATCTACCTAGCACTAACGTAGCTTGTGCCTTTGACGTAATGGAAATGGCAACATATATGTGACCTGGTGACCCTGCCGGATAACGAATAATTCATTCACGGTGGTTTAGCAGACGTAATTCGTTATATTAACCAAAATCTATCTTAAAGTTATCAGTGACACGGTCATATTTATATGTATGACATTTATTTTTTGGGTGATTCACTCAAAATGATATATTTTGTGGCTATTTTTTTACATTTACAATTTTTTTTTAAATCTTGCAACATAACCAAAAATTTTATTAATCTGGAATATTATATAGTATTTAATCTACAATCTGTGAAGAAATGGTTAATTTATTACCATAAAAACTTCTACTGAAACTAATAAATTCAAGACAAGCATATAATAACCACCCCAGCTACAACAAACATTTCCCCCCTTCATCTCTCCTCTTTTTCATTCCTCCGATGTTTGACATGACAGTAAAACATTTTTTCTCCTCCTCCGATGTTAGACCTGACTGTAAAAATCTGTAAACCTAAAAATAAAAAACTGTGGCCTAATGGTTAATTTATTCTGTTTTATTAATGCAATCTTTTGTTACAGTCGTTTATTTTGTTGCATAGCAATCTTTGTTCCATGCAGAATATTATAGTTCTTGCTAAATATGCACTGTTGTTATTTGCAAGCATGAAAAAATTATGTCTATGTGTACATTGTAATTCAGTTAACTCCTTTCGGTCAGAATATAAAAATGTTGCAGAAGTAGTTTTTAACACAATAAAAGTTGGTAAACGCTATCTTGTTTCTTAGAACTGTTGAAATTATTCTTTCCACACTCAGAAAAGGAACTAACACATATTTGTTAGAAACATCATCCTGGATATTATGTGGCCCGCTCCACTGAAATCAGGAATAAGTCAGAAAATTACAGTTTGAGATAAAGGTACCATGTGAAAGACAATTATATGGGCTTTCCAATGGTGCGAAAGATAACAAGCTCTATTAGTTGCTGAGTTATCGTTTTATAAAGAGAAGGTGCCCCGGGTCATTTGATGAAAAACGAATCTAAGAAAAACAGCTTTGATTGAAGTATTTCAATAACAACAACAAATCATCATGGATATATTTGTGGAACTCCACTACGATAGCTGTGAAAGTTGCATTACCTGCTCAATGAAACAACTTTGTGATTAGAAAATAAATAACTATGTGTGGCAGTCTACGGCCTCCACACATTCCTAACAAACACAATGGAAAAACCAGTGCTAACTATTAATACTTAGAGCCCAAGTTAAAAGATGTGTTAACTTCAAATTAGGTACATTACTTATTATATATATAAAAAAAAATAAAATTACAAATTAGACAAATTCCGGTCTACCCATGCAATAATATACGACTATGAATCTCCTTAACAATAACTACTGCAGTACTGGAACCGGAAATTATGATATAAAAATATCATAAGGTAAGGTCATAGATATTGCTATTTGCAATTTACAGCTTCCTTTGATGTTGGTTGGTCACATTGTCTGTGTCTAATTTTGTAGCTGTTGCTTATTCACAGCTCCAGGCATTCACTTATTTGATTCGAGTTCAAATATTCTTTGATTATTTACAATTGGATTTGTAACAACTACCGTTATTGTATAAACTCAATCAAATGGGGCATGCTAATCATTCTCTGGTATAGGTATTTTGCAAGGGCCATAGTCAATGGCGCTCTGAAGACCAAATCATCAGGCTCGGAACAGGTCTAAAAATCCAAATAAAACTTTTCTGGCTATATAATATAGTCATAGGCACTCACATCTTGTTCGTCTGTCGTCCCGATAGATGTGACATAGCCAGCAAACTTGCTGCCACGTGTTTCATAGATCTCTGTGTCGAAGTGTCCCTCTTCTCCGAGTCCCACCCGGGCATCTCCCTTCTCGTTCCCTGTCAATACCTTCTTCTTATTTTGAATCTCCCGTACATGGGCCTCAATGTCTGAAAACAAATAATTCACGTTGGATTTTGACGATCGACATAAGAGCAATACACCAGAACGATGAATTGTATATTAATCAAAAGACTGTACTGACAATACGACATAAATATGACTGATCGTAGAGCGTGAATCTAGCCGCAGAAAAACAAAAAGAATTTACAACACTCGCTTGTCACCATTCCGTCGGCGTCATAAAACCGACTAATTGTATTTTGTATTGCATGTCTACCTCAGCCTCCGTTATTAATTTAGGGTCCTTGTACAGTATATTTTGATGCCATGCTATTTCCATGCATCATCTCATAACCGTTTCACAACAGTAAGGAAATAAAATAATTTTACCTTCGTGCGTCACACCCGCCATCTTGTAAAGCAGTGCGCTTCTTTCTCCCACAATGCAACACGACGTTGATAAACTAGCAAATATTTAACTCAATGTTAAATTAATTTTCAAAACTGGTTATGGGAACATGCAACAATCTTATTTTTAAATGTGACAAATATTTGTTGATTATGCGTTTGTGGAAAAATTATCAGGTGTAGTTCTCGTCACACTCGACGCATGGTACATCAGAACCTAACCGACATCATACTACGCTATCGCCTCTTCCCACAGACATAAACATAACACCCATTGGTAAAACAAGACCGCTGAGCCCTTATCAGTTGACACACGATAAAGCGATGCAGGCATGGATCAGTGACATTCATGCTGCTGCACGGCAAAAACTCACTGGAAGTCCATTGTTTATACTGTACAGCACGTACCAGTCTTCGTCATATATCCATAGATTATTATACGGTGCTAATAAGAAATTAATATATATATATATATATATATATATATATATATATATATATATATATATATATATATATATATATATATATATATATATATATGATATATCATACCAGCATCTACTAAATAACTTCAGTTACTGAGTGTAATAGATGTACAATGGGTTAAAATGCATGTCTCACTAATGTTACTGTTAAATAACTATATATAATGATACGTAGGCTGAGGGTGGTAAGCTTATCCCTAATTAAGAATATATACCACTGTAAGGCAAGTTTATAAGATAAAATTGCATTTATTACAACTTACTAACTAAACTGATAAATTATATAAGCTTAATTACTACTAAAATAATACAAAACCAAGTTTCTCAGTCATTGCACAATTTGCACTCCTAGTCTAACTTCAGTACCACATCAAGGAGTGAGCCTGTACAAATACAAACAGAACAAGTGAGCTATTTGCATATCATAGCATCCTGTGTAAGATAAGATGATACATAAACATCTATCAAGTGTAGGGGTCAGATCATGGTTGAACTTATTTTTGGTTGTTTTGAGTGTATTAACAGGTTTGCTCGTAGAAGCTATATTGGCTATGAAATGTTGCATGTGTTTTTTAGAGCTTATAAATGGTGGAAGGATTAATGGGGATTGTTGTAGTAGTGCTATGGGCCACGTGGGCGCATGCATACATATCATAATGAATATGTTTGGTAAACAGTGACGAGAATCGAATTTTTGATGGTCAAGTTTTTTTTTATAATCAGACAAAACGTTAACATGGCCACCAATGGCAATGCAATGTTGTACTGTGGTCTGACCTCTGTTATGCGCTCAGGGGACTGTTTCACTAACATCTTTATGAGCTCATAAGCACGATTTCGCTCTTAACAATCGATTTCGCTCTTAAGCTATGATCGAAACAGAAAATTGCGTTTCACTAAGAATAAATCATAGAAATGCTCATAGGAACGCTCTTAAGAACGCTCCTAACTTACGACGAGGTTAGACCGCTCATAAGAACATATATCCATCATAAGCGAGAAAATGGCGTACTTACATGTTATTCAAAGACGCAGACGGTTTATTTTACGGAGAGATAGAGTTTTTCTTAATAGATTAACTTTGAATGACATCAACGATGAAGAACTAACGAAAGTGTATAGGTTGGATCGAAACATGATCCAAACTATAGTGCGTGGTTTTGTGGCATCTCCGTATAGCAACACGACCACTCGGTCCCATGCACTACATTCGGAAACGCAGGTAAGCAGAATATGATATATATGTGTAAATACTATCGTGTTCTAGCTACGTCAAGTTCGTGCAATGAAAATAAACAAACGTGAAGCCGAAGGTCAAGGTTGCGAAGGCATCGTTTGCTATGTGTTCTATTCGGGTTGGAGCATAGCGCCGTAGGTTATTGTAAAACTGACTGTGGTCTATGCCAATGCCATGGCAGTGGTGTATAAACAAGGTAGCATGCATTTTTTTATTACTTCCAAAACTACATTTCGTTTCAATGAGAAATATAATTGTTATATTATTTGTGAAAACATTATGTACGTCTTGTTAAGTTACATCATTCTGCACAGACATAAATTAATTAATGCATGTAAATGTGTGCACTTGTGTGTATGTGTGCAAAATTCTACAGAAAATATATATTTGAATCTGAAGTAAAACATTGAATATTGTGGTATTGTTTGTTTTTGTAGGTCCTCATAGCTCTTCGATTTATGGCCAAGTCTGGGTATTTATCCGAGTTGGCAAAGATACATGGTGTGTCTTTATCAACAGTTAGTAGGTGCATAAAAAATGTATCAACGTACATTGCTTCGAAAGCACACCAGGAGATATACTATGACTATGAACCGTAAGTTGTACCTAAGATGATATTTAACGCACATATACACAGAACACTAATAAGTAAATTAATATTTGTTAAAGTACTTAAACGTTTTAGATAAAAATTTCCATACCATATACTTGAGCACTGAACTATGTATATGTAACATCCTATTTACGATTACTGAAATAACATTTGAACAGGAGCAGAGGTACAATGCTAAGCAGAGAAGTATGAAAATATTAATAATAATAAGTTTAAAACTCAACTGCCATCTTGTAAAATTATGAAGTTTATGTCAACAATTAATTTATTTTAGCGAACAACTGGCTAAACTGGCCCAATCATTTAATGGTGTTGGGGGCTTCCCAAGAGTTGTGGGTGCGGTTGACGGCACACACATAGGCATCCTGGGACCTAGGCAAGAAGAATATGCGTTTGTAAACAGAAAAGGGGAGCACAGCATAAATGTAATGGTGAGTGTTTTATTAAATAACAACATATTATTATATGCACTAATTATAACATAAATTCAGTGATTGTTAACAAGATTAATAAGATAGCCATCAAAGGCAAACAAACAGATGGTGATAAATGTAACATAATAATTATGTAGTGTCCATGGTATGGTGAAATATCAGATTTGTTGACTCGAGTCTGACTGAGTCGCCCATTTGGAGATCACTGGCTTGAGACTTGACTTGATTTGCAGGTCAATGACTAGCGACTCGACTTGACAGCTTGTGACTTGGCAACATGCCTGTGAAATATAATACATGTTTAATTTATATATATATATATATATATATATATATATATATATATATATATATATAAATATATATATATATATATACACCTGCAAAACACCGCTACAATGCATCTCCCAAGAGAACACGATCAACTGTTGAGCGATGCATTGGAGTGCTAAAGTCACGATTCAGGTAAAATATGCCCCACAACTGTTAGTAATTTACACAAGATATATTTATTTGAGGACATATAATTAGTGCAATTGTTTCTTTCAATACTGTAGACTGGGTCTTCCTTAGTAACAAGTATATACATTGTTAAAATTGTCACAGATGTTAGAATTATAACCTATCTTAAAATACACTAAAAAGGTAATAAATATCTCATCCTAATGCTTTCACAATCATCATTGGCTTACTTATTTATAGAACTTCACAAAGGGTTTTTATATTATGAATATTTAAATATTTTGATGAATTTTTGAAGTTATCATTGTAAATGCTACTTTTATTGACAAATTTGTATACACTACTCCTCTGATATTGCACAAAACAAAATATCACTAGGTGAGAAAATGCAGCTGTATCCATCAACCCAAATGACATGACCTTCCAAAGTATTCTATTTGTAAATAACAGTGATTTATGCAGTTGTTATCAAAGTTAATTATCTTGATAGAATATATCTATAGTGTGATTTGGTCAATATTTTAGCATGAAACTGTTCTCTTTTGTATGTTTAATATTACAAAACCATGTCGTAGTAGTATTGGGAAAACATATATGATATTTAATGATTGATTGACTCCTCAAGTACATTAAAAGTAATCAGATTTGTATTGATACAGGTGTCTCCACAAGACAGGTGGAATTTTACATTTGAAACCAGCAACGGTGTGCAAGCTGGTGATGGCTTGTGCTGTTCTGCATAACCGGGCGATAAGGGCTCGTCTGCCAGAACCAGAAGAAGAAGATGATGATGGTGATGATGATGGTGATGATGGGCTTCAACAGAATGATGTTATCAATGCTGGTCATGACAACCTGCAGGGGGTTCATATCAGACAAAATCTCATCAGACACACATTCAGATGAATTCACCATGAAGTCATTCTGTGTATTGCATAACTTCAATATTGGTTATGTTATATATGCAAGTGTGTGATTAATACTACTTACCAAAAAGCACCTATGGTTCTCCTTGCCCAACTCTGAAAGAAAAACCAATGTCGAGATCATATTCTGTTACCATTATGTAGTTACATTGGTTAAATGGGCTGTACTGAATACTATCAATAGCACATTAAACAGCAATATCACTTATTTGAAACAAAGGGAAGGTGTGAATAAGATTTCTTTTTGTGTAAGAATGTATGAAAAGGCAATGTTGGTAGGTGCATTCATTTTAGCAACTGTACACGATTTTCTGTAGTATACAGTTGAATGGAAATAATTTGTCACATGTAATTTATATATTTTGAACTTACAAATCTATGTTGTGTGTCCATTTCTCAATTGCTAGCCTCTCTTCTTGTATTCGTATGAGGGCCCCAAGCAGATTATTCTGCTGTTTCATTTGTTCATTAAGTTCATCAAACTGTGACGACAGTTTGTCGTGGAACTTCAGAATTTTTGTTTCGAAGTCATGTTCATTCTGTAATAAATACATTTCGTATTTTACACACTTGTCTTACTGAGGTCTATCCTTCATTTAGACATGTTTACCACTGCAATCTACAAGTACTTCCAGTGCTTTAAGATGGATTGTGTGGTGTTTTTATGTGTGGAAGCAGTTGGGTTAACGAATAACATGTGCTTCATTTACATGCATAACTCTTTCAAGTGCATACCTCTACAGTTTTCTTTCGCTTCCTACGACGTCTCGGCTACAGTAAAATGGACAAAACTAAGCGTCAGTCACGTCAACCGCTTTCTAGCAATCTAATCTGTATACAAGTATACATTACAAATAAATGTTAACATTCGCAACACTAGACATGCACAAATCTTACCTTTTTCGAGATTTTCTCGTCGCTGACAAGCGGCAAAACATCCAGCGACAGCGAATCCATGATTGTTGTCATTCGCAACTCTCAAATTAGTTCCACATTTCCGCCGGTGTGACATCGAAATAATATCCTCAGTGATCAAATAGCGTGGTTTAGGATGAAAAATTTTGCTCCTAAGCTTATGATAGAAATATCGCTCTTTAGCTTATGATGGATTTTACGAGCAGCTTAGTGAAACGCATTTTGAAAACGCTCTTAAAATTCTATGATGGATTCTGAGTTATGATAGGTTTTCCTTATGAGCTCTTAGTCTTAGTGAAACAGTCCCCTGAGCAACGAATGTTAGTGGGGCGCCGTATAAAATTGTAAATAAGTAACTCTAGTTTTCTGTTTTGTACGCATTCGTTAATAGCTCATGATTACGTAATTAACATACATATATTGCATTATCCGTGATCTCTAAATTAACATAAATAACATCTGTGAACACAAGCTTGGTGATTCACAGACATTCTGCATTGTATCCAATAATGTAGTTACTAAAAATCACGAAACCACAAAGATATTTTCAAGACAGTGATGCAACTATATGCTCTCAAGCCACTGTTATCGACGTCCACGTTCCGTGTTATTGTTCTCGTACCATTAGCATTTCATACTATGTTTATTTCATGCCCGAAACACATATCGTTACACCTAGTTGCGTTCTTTGCATTGCTTAAGTCGCGCGCGGCGCGCACCAACTTTGTAAGCGGGACATGCGTAAAAAACAATGCCGTATAGCGTATATAGGTGTTGATGCTCCTCCACAGAAAAACATGATGCGCTGTTCTAGTATTATTCGTCTAATCATAATTAACATAAACAAATGTCATGGTTCTTATATAAAAAATGTGACTTTTAGCCACGTTGAGACAACCATGTACATTTGCTAACTTTAGACGACTATGCACCTTTCCTAATGCCTTCCGTAATTATAATACAAAATCGTTGCAACAATTATTGCTGATGAGGTGTAAGAAGTGTGTCGGTTTATTTTATGATCAACTATTCTAGATTAAAAGCGTTCTGTGTTAAAGGGAGTGGTTTCCTGGGTAAACTCGTTGTTGAACAAATGTTGGAACTGGTCATCGTTACCCGTAATGGTTACGGAAAAACTGGGTTCGCATCGACCCGGTAAGCGGGTACGGAATGATCCGGGTACGAAACTAGACGGGTACGAAACGTCTTACTTCCCACGCACTGAACATGCACCCACTTGGCACAAGCGGTGGCATTTGTTTTGTCGGGTCGCTTCGGGATACGTGTTTGCGCAGTGCGTAGCATCTGCGGTGTTTTTGTTTCGTTCTAAGAAAATGGCTACGCGGACAGCAGTTCGCATAGGAAAGAAATTAATTGAAGATGGCAGGCATGAAATGACAAACAGTCAATATAGGTAAGCGCCTTTTTATTGTTTTCCAACGGCAACGGCTGTCAGATTATAATTTCATGATCATAGTTATGTCGGGGTCACGATGACATACTACATAGTCTTGGTGAATAACAAGAGATTTGCGTTACTTTTCGTGCATTGTGCGCTAATTCATACATAATAGACACATTGATAACACTGTTGTCGTTTTTTAAGTTGGTTTTTCTTTGGAAAATTAGCCGACTTGGTCTAGAAGCGTCTAGACTCAGTTCCGGGACAGCGTCCATGACTAGTGCGTGCGTCAATGTGACGTCATTCTCGTGTAAGTTCCTTACACGTTAACGAAGGACAAACTACGAGATTTGTAGGTGATGTTTGGTTCAACCAACCCCAGTTTAGAGCTTAGATTATGATTCCGGTTGTGGTTGAAATAACTTTCCACTCATGAATCGCTCAGTGACAGTGACAATCAGGTATATTATCATCTTGATCATGTCATTGGCATTGCCGGCTTTTTGGATACCCATGCCTGGCCATGTCATTCATGTCGTGTGTGCGTGCCTGTGCGCGCGTACGTGCGTGCTGCGCGTACGTGTTCATTGCCACATTGCCATTGACATTGGCATGGAAGTGATTTTTTCAAGTCAGAATAATGGCAAATAATACCATTGACGTCATGTCACTGCGATGACGTGCAGTCAGCACAAACAACATTTGATGGCCACTTGCCAGATACATTGACTCGATGAAGGGCGACTCCAGCGTCACATGTGTGACATTCAGACAAATATTTTCATCTTTAAAACTTTGCATGTCCATGCTAATTTATTGGTGACTGTTTTAATTTTTATCATAACTTTGTTCTACATGTTGTCTAATAGTTACGCCTTAAGGTATGCACAATTTATTTTATCATTAATTAATTAAATATATTACATACATGGAGCATAACATGTGTGATGAAAATAAATGTAAATTCAGACGGGTGCATTAGTTATTGCCAAAAGTCTGTGAAGTTATAGAAGTATGTTAATAAATTGCTTTATTATAATTAAGCATATATCTATAGGCATACTATGCATATGCACATAACTGATTGGTTATTATTTTTTTCATAAAACAAATGTGGCGTTACGTGTATGACACATTTTTTTTCGTGTGTGCCGCATGTGAAATTGACCTAGTAATGGACTTATAAAATTAAAGTAGATATAGTGAAAAATGTTTTAATGGAATTTTTCATAAAATATATTCATTATCATTTTCATGTCATTAGTTGCATTATAAATAAACGTGGAACTGCCCAAATCAGACATTAAATTTTTAAAGAGAGGATTACTCTCGAGTGCAAATAAACGTATAGGGTGGTAAATCGGTCAAATTTAATAATAGTATAACAGTATTGGAGGGGGGCCAAATTATTCAAAACAAATAATACAGTGTGAAAAAGTCACTAGTATATTTGTCTTTTTTTAGCGCTGAAGCAATTTTTTTACTTTACTTGAAGCTAAGGCGTCCCTAGAAAACTACGCAGATGGCCATGTAATACGTGTATTTTGGGTTTTATCCGTTTTTAAATGGACATTAAAGTTTTATTGAATTGAATACGCAAACCCGTTTCAGGGGAAACGACTGGTTTGAGGTGCTGCGCATGACGGCCATTTATGGTCGGTTTACGCGGTGATAATGGCGTTTTAACTAATAATATACTATGTCGAGCTTCCGAGAACTAAGGATTCTGACCGATTCATCTAATCATGGAAATCTAACGGTCTAGCGCTTCGGGATCAAAGTCTAGGACCCTCATGCTCAGAAGCATGGAATCCCACTAAATTCACGACTGTCGTTCGAAAGGATGAAAACTTAGCTGTTAGAGGGAACCACATGCAGCTCCAGTTGGAAGCAAGTGATTTTAGCGTGAACGGTAAACCGCTCCGTGGATGATTGATTAGCGCTAGCAATAGGGAGTGAGAACAATTGTTCTCATAAAAATTATACCCTGCATAATTTGCCACGATTATCGGAGAATATAGGCTGGCACAAATGTTTAAATTTAATAATAGTATAGTGCCAAATAAAGTGCGTGTATGGTGGCATTTTTCATCAAATAAATACACGTATAGGAACGCTTATTCGGCACTCAAGAGTAAGGGTTTGTTTCCCCTGGTGTGTCAGTTACTATTACATTAGTGTTGTTTTGCCACATATTAGCAACTAAAGTGTAGCAATTAAAAGTCTGTAAAATGACATTCTGCTATCATATATAGTGATTAGGTGTCACACATGTGACATAGCATTACGTGTTTGACACATGTATATTTCATATTTGATATAGTTAAATATTTTTGTATTGTCTTCATGTGTTGATTTGTAAACCATTTGGAAATAAAAATTAAATTACTGTAGTAAAAAAAATTGGGGGAAATTTGCATTACATGTGTGACATTGAATTTCAACTCTTTAAAAACTATTTAACTTTTACAATCAATATTGTTATGCTTTATTTAAATTTCATTGTAGCATCGTGACATCTGCGTACACCCAGTTAATTTTTTACATAAAAATTTGCTTTTATTTCTCTCTTGAAAATGGGTATCACGATAAAAGAAATAACTAAATGCATACCTGTATGCAATATGGTCTTTATTTCCCCCCCAAATTTATGAAATCATACTTTTTGAACTTGTTTTATAACACTGAGAAACAGAAGTATTAAATGGATCCAAACGTTTACATCATGATGCAATTATAGAAAGTCACTGACCTCTTAAACTCGCTTTGTCTGGAATCGCTCTCAACCTTAATTGTGCTGTTATGTCTTGATGGATATTTTTTGTGTGACGTGTGATTATTATTGTACACAATTTCAGTTTGCTAACATTTTGTATGTGTTTAGATATACCTATCTTGTACACTTTTATAACAGTATAGGTATGCATATAATTACATGATGCCTGGGTATGAAATATCGTGATGTTGGTCCCAGTAGCTCTGATCCCTGTTACCTCAGGACTCTTAAGAGTGTTGGCCAGTATTTAACACAAGACAAGATTTATAGATCTTTCACTTTATTTTATAAAGTTCACAATATTTTGATGTGTACAGTATACATATGAATAGAAGTTCCAGACCGCAAGTGGACAAGGAAGCCATTGGCTTATCGAGAGTCCAACAGTTTTATCATATATGAATAGATCTTTCCATTAAATTGCACACCCAGTGAATGAAAGATAAATCACTGCCCTGTGACATCGAGTGAGGGTAGAAGTCGGATTGTTTATCATCTTAATCTGCAGTGCTGCTGCATTCATGAAGGTCACAGTTCTATAGTTCTAAAGTTACATCACAAAAAAGATGATAATATTATGATATACTGGGTATATACAACAAACAGGATTATGTTTCAAATGAAAACATCTGACGAAGTGTGTATATTAAACTATATTTATATATATCGGGGATTACTGCAAGTGTTGTTGTAATCCATTCAGCATTCGTAATCCGTACATGAACTTATCACTGTATATTTTCTGCACGATACAATTATAGATGGTCATGATAATTATAATATATAGAGCAAACATGATTATGTTTTGAATGATAATATCTGATGAAGTATTTAATCTGATGGATTATGGCAAGTGTTTGTATAGTTGCGTGTTGTGACTTTACGCATCGCGTGGCAACTCGGTATTGTGTCATTGTTTCCACTTTTGTCCGACTCATCTCACAAACTGGACAAGGATTTATTATTTTTGTATTATATTATGCACCTATAAGTTTAAAATCTTTAACATGTTTTGTAAATGATATATATTTGTAGATGGATGGTAACGTTCTGTTCTTAACAGAACAAATCTCTCAGTAATGCCCTCAATCTCATCTTTTAAACAAGTCCAGCATTTTGTTGCCGTCTTGTTCTTCAACAAGTTATTCCAATCTATATTCACTAGATGTGTTCTCATCTCTTTCAATTTGTCCTCCATTTTTTTATATGTATTCCATGTTTTTAGTTTTCTATTTAAATGGATCTGGTTATGATCATTGGAACTCAAAGGTTTACTTTAACATTGTCAAGTAATTCGTTATGAGAAGACGAAATTAAATCCAACACATTCCCATCTCTGGTTGGTTCCAGGACATGTTGAGTAAGGAAACAATCCTGTGTTAGAAGTAGAAACTGATGGTCATCACCTCCATCACTCTCTAATGATTTCAATTGTATATGACCATGGTTAAAATCACCCATTATAACACATTCCCCAGTTTGTGTTGCAATTACAGCAACGCGTGCTGCAGTCACAGCAGCGCGTGCTGTAGTTACAACAGTGTGTACTGTACTGAAAGCAGTGCCTAGTGAACTTGAAGCAGTGCGTAGTATACTTAAAGCAGTGTCTCTACTTGAAACAGTGTGTACTGTACTGAAAGCAGTGCCTAGTGAATTTGAAGCAGTGCGTAGTATACTTAAAGCAGTGTCTCTACTTGAAACAGTGCCTAGTGAACTTGAAGCAGTGCATAGTATACTTAAAGCAGTGTCTCTATTTGAAACAGTGCATAGTGTACTTGAAGCAGTGTGTACTGTACTTAAAGTGGCATGCACCGTACATCAGGTAATGTGTGTACTGTAGTTAAAGCAGCTCAGACAGGAAGTACATGCAATCCTCCCTCCATGCAATCCTCCCTCCATGCAATCCTCCCTCCATGCACTTCTGCAGTGCACTTACATACGGTATATTGCTAAACTATTTATTACATATAATACACTCATTAAAAATTATGTTATATCATTAACACTTTGTTTAACCTACAAATTATGTCCTTCTAACTTACCATCATTTCCTGCCATGTAGCAAAGAGCATTGTAAAGAAGACCTGATAAAATAAATATTTTAAGTTACAGTGCTTCAATTTACCATTAATTAGTGTTATCACAACAACTAATATTAAGGTCAATGAACTTGTAGTTCTAGGAAACAATAGTGGTACCTTTTGATGTACTCTTCTTCAGTTGAATCCTGTTTGACTAAACAGGTTATTTTGTACGTACTAACTACTGAAGTACAGTTGCTTGTAATAATAATGATAATAATTATCATACACTATATACAGTTTGATATGTTTTTATATTAGGAAATTTATTGTAGCCTAGGTCACGAGAAAAGTCTGGTAATTCAGACGGTTTATCAAGGTATTAAATTCAGCAATCTGTCAACAAATCTGGTACTTCACAAAATAACTGGTATAGCGTGGATTACATCATTGTTGTGTTATAGAAATAAAATTATTTGACTATGGAAAATTAAATACTCTAGAACATAAATTAATAACCTCTCTCCTGAGTGACAGCAGTAACTGATTTCTGTAGGCCTGTAGCAACAGGTCTAGTAATCCATTGCAAAATCTAGGTTGCTCGGAATAACAGATTACCATTAAAATCGAGCCCTCAAGGCCAAATTAAGATGACCTCCACCTAAATTATTAGACATAGACAACTGTTTACATTATGTGACTTGTATTTTGCAAAGTTTTCAAATGGAACTAATATTTCATGATATTCACAAATTGTATTAAGTACTACCGGACAGTACTGGTAGTAATACATTTCTGTCATACATCATTTTAAGGCTTGTTTTTTGAAGAAATGTTCTGTTCTGCATGTTCATTTGCATTATGACTAAACAAACTAGCACTGTATACATATGTATATGTATTTCTATCGTTAAAAATTTCTTCCAAGATCTGTCCAGTGTCTTAGTCAGTTGTTTTACGATTGCAGGTATTTGTCAGAGTGTGCGCGGAGGGTTCCTCCAGCTCTCCTGCAGTGCAAGTTGCCTCCGGTAATTGAACAGCAACAGCGATCTTTCTTTCTGCCAAAGCTTCCAAGTCCATTTCGAGCGAAGACCGCAAAAAGTGAAATTTTGGCCTATGCGGAACAACGGATTTTGGGGTATGTTTTATCTTAAGTGTGTGGACAAAATCTCCTCCTTGCATAAGTCAGCATAGCAATGTAAATTAAAATGCTAAACAGTGTGGGTGCAGCAGTTTGTATTTTTCTGCAAAATATGTGTCACACATTTAGAAAAAAAAATTTTATTTGTTACATATTTGTAAAAAACATTATACATTTGTTAAAAATTCGTTGCACGTTTATTATATTATTTTCCGTTATATATCCGTTACATAATGGTTATAAATAGATAATATAATAATAAATTATAATGTAATAAATAATCACATCTGGAACAGGACTAGTTAAAAAAATGGGTTTACAAATTTCAGAGACTGTATTCAGTTGGTACTTCCTGGATTTGACAAATGCCTTCTACTGATCACTAAATGCAGCACGACATAATTTTGATTTTGCTCGATGTGTACAGGTTTTCAATGCAACAAATGTTTGACGTGGTCGCAAACGTGGAAGAATACGAACACTTCGTGCCGTGGTGTATCAGGTCCACTGCACACGACCATCACGGACAGGGCTTCCGATGCACGTTCACGGTCGGCTTTCCTCCCGTTATGGAGAAGTATTCATCAGACGTCACAATCTGCGAACCAAATCTTGTGAAGGTGGGTTTTATTATGAATACGTATAACAGAAAAAAAGTCTTGTTATATGTATCACAGGATTTAACCTTTGTTATTACGAAGTCATTGTTACAGTGTCGTTATTACAGTTGCTATTACAGTGTTTTTAGAAAAAAATTGGTTATATATAATAATAATAAGAAAACGTTAATTGTTTCTAAACACTCGAAAACCTGGGTTCAGAAGCGCATCAGTAGAGAAGGATTGGGCGGTCTCAAAATCGGTATTCAATGTTAACGTTATCAACAGGTGGATGAATATGCTAAGGAGGCTAAGCACAGGTAGTTTTCAGATGACAGTGGAACTGTATAGTTTCCTACTGACCCAACAGGGCCTGTCAGGGAGGGCATTCCATTGTAACATTTTCTTGTTGACTCCCACCAGTTTCCATGGAAATCACTGTATAAGCATGTTTATGTCTGATTTTCAGTCGGTGTCGACTGAGACAAAGTTATTCAGTCATCTTGTGACAACGTGGCACTTCAGTCCAGGGTACCAAGACAACCCCGACACCTGCACACTTGACTATAAGGTGAGTTTATCAACGTTGTATGTCGGTTATACGAGCTTCAGACAGGGCTGGGTATAGTTACACAAAAATCAAATCTATAGACCCTTCCCATTCTACCACCACCCCACCTGGTGGATTATAATAGAATGTAGAGATTCAGGCGAATGAACCACAAGCCTATACATTAAGCAGCATGATGTTCTTGGAATTACCCAAATCTAAGTTCCATTATAATCCACCAGGTTGTCGTGGTAATAGGATGGGTCTACTACAATTACTATCGGCTAAGAATAAAACTACTACTTGTGTTTGTGACGTCATTGCGATATGTTTATGACGTCATTGCGATATGTTTATGACGTCATTGCAGTGCCTGAAACTGGTAGATTTCGAAATTGGTCGGGAAAGTATTTTACATTTTAAAATTATAATTTCCAAAAGAGGTTGTTTTACTTAGATAAATGTGTTTGTAGTCAGTTGTATTACCTGCTGTCGTACAGTGCACATTATTTATAACACGTACGACACCTGTTGGCTAAGAGTGAATGCAGGGTTGCAGGTCGTAAAAAATCTAATGCACAAGCGTTGCAGATATCGTCTATTACATCTCTACAAATTTCATATCAAGTTCAGTTGCATCACTTCAATTACAATAACAGATGTGCAGGTCCAACTGTTTGTTCCAAAAGTTTATGTAGTATTTTGTGAATACATGACACAAGTTTGTGATATAACATTGATGCTCGTGTGACAAAGCTCTTTTAATCTTTGTTGTTGTTTTTTTTCTCTGTATTAACAAGTTATTCATGGAAATAACAATGATAATAATTTATAAACAAATTATTTTCTCTTGTGATTTTACAATTTCCTGATTTCAAGACATTTGATTGTTTCATTTATTAAGGATCAATTTATGAGATTATCGTTTATTTTGATAATTTGTTGATATTTGAGTCCTTGATTTGCATCATGTCATCAGTGACACCACTCTTATGTGACACTGTATGTTGTCCACCAGGTGTCCTTCCAGTTCCACTCGGCGCTCTACTCCCATCTGGCGCAGTTGTTCTTCGACCAGATCGTCCACACAATGGTCGACTCATTCCTGCGACACGCCCAGACGCTCTACGGCCACCCAACCATCGCCCACAGCAAGAAGACAATTCTGCAGTCTGGGGTATCTCATTGAGAGCAGCGCCACCTAGCTGCCATCGTTGTCACTCTAGCAGCTTACTTATAATGCATCTGTCTGTGTGTATGTTCTGGAGGGAAGGACACATTGTTGTGTTTACCCTGGTGGAGTGAGACGTGGGAGAAAAATACACGTGTTCATATTTACCCTACGCACACCTATCTATATTTACATCCACAGATGGAATGGCCTTGGTCCATAGATACCTGTCTATATTTACCCATAGAGAAGTATAGATACCTGTCTATATAGAGAGGGAAGGGCATTTGTCTTGTGTTTATACCTCCACAAGGAAGGAAGGGCATTATTGTATGTGTTTGTACCTAGGAGAGACAGAGAATATGTCCATGTTTCCTACCTTGGAGGGAGATTGATACTTTGGTATTGAAACAAAGAGTTGGAAGTTCTATATAAGGGAATGATACCCTAAACCATGCACCAGAAGTGGTATCGACAGGAAGTTGATCTGCAATAATATGTTATTGTGTACTGAGAGCAGTTGTAAACAAGTTTTATTTGTTTGATTATGCTATGCGCACACAAATGCTACATTCGCACAGTAAACACGCACAGATGTTTGTGGATGTGTTTGTGAGGGGCTGATGTGGATGCAGAGTCCACACATATTGATATTGATAATTGGTAGAAAACTGCAGTAAGTTCTACCACATCGCCAGTTAATCTAGGCAGACGAGGGTTTGGTATTTTAATGGGAATAATTTTGTTTGGATTGTAGCTCCTGATTTTTTATTATAGTGGTCGATTGTACTGTAGATGTGAAAATTGTGGGTGAACAATTTACGCCATGTAGGGTTTTAATTCTGCTATGAGGGTCTTGAACTTTGTCCAGCGTGGTTTCACTCCACATGTGCTGACCTTGTTTTATAGTCACTTGTGAGGGGCCACCTCAAAATACAGCTGTTTGATGCTAAACAAAACCAATATAATTTCACCTCGGAGCTCGCTCCCCCTGCATGAAACTTTAAATTACATCGACCTGTGGATTCCTATGAAAATGTTGTCACCCGTCATACTCTAGTCGTCACATACCATTCATATTCATTCAACAACACAAAACTGCCTGCGTGCACCTGAAGTCGGCACCCTTATGAGCCGTGATAGAAAAATAGCCAGTGCTTTTCTGAAAAATACATTAATGTATGACACGAATCAAAACAGCCGCCAACCCCCTTCCACCCCAATGAAACCTCATTTCATATCAAACATTGATGTTTTAAGATTCATTCTTGGAACTACAACATAGCATTGTTGGTGTTTTTGTGTAATCATTTGTAATGGTAGAAACCACTTTGACCAAATGGATGTCCACAATATTGTAAACTTTTAATTATATTTTGCGTGTAGCGCATTTATTTAAGTTCAGACAGTTATTGTTTATACACGCTACTGTGGAACGGAAACATTGTTCCTTCATACATGTGTTTGGCACATTTTCATGAGTGTTAGAAAAATATTTATTGACACATGATATCGGTGAAGATCCTTCGAAGTGTGAGAAAACTGCAGAGTGTTGTACAGGAAATCTTCTATTGCGTCAAAATCCCCTGAACCTGAGCTCAGCATCAGGGTTGGGCAATCGCAAATCATTTTACAATTATAAGTCGAACTGTAAGAAGGATTATTGTGCATCAAATCGATACAACTGCAGCAATACTTTGTAGGAAGTGGCTGATATGTTGAATATGCATTAGATATGAAAGCTGTACCGATATTTTGATATAGGATCATGTTATGCTGGTATTTCCACATACATGAAATAACTAGTTACATCATAAGCTCACATTAGGATATGGTGAAAAATTAAATGAGCAGAGATCTGTTGTCTTCTCAACTGAGAGAGTATTAGGCTTTCTTTGTGGCTACACGTTGTCTAGATGGTCAGTACAGCTGGGCTTCACTGACCAATACCATCACCACGCGCAGGATGATATTAGCCTAACTGCTATGGTAGAGTCACACTCTTAGTTGTACAATGCAGTTATTTACATTGTACGTAGAGTAAGCCAAAGAAAAGATCTTAGAAAAAACATAACACATGCTACAAAAGCTACACTGGCCAATTTTAGAGGGGCATTTTTTTTGTTAATATAAAACAATTCTACTCGTGATCCAGTATGGATAATCCTGGTTACACCAAAAGGGGAAATTTCCAGAAAATGTTATATTTTCTGGAAATTATCTACAAACTTAAGCCGGCAAGAGAAACTTGCTACAAAAGCTACACTGGCCAATTTTAGAGGGGCATTGTTTTTGTTAATATAAAACAATTCTACTCGTGATCCAGTATGGATAATCCTGGTTACACCAAAAGGGGATATTTCCAGAAAATGTGATATTTTCTGGAAATTACAAACTTAAGCCGGCATGAGAAACTTGACACACATGATTGTTGTCATGTGACGACTTGCTTGAGACTGGTAATTTAAAAATGCAATCTATTGTAATCGTAAACGGAAATGGTATGAATCATTTTACATTGCTGGTGGAACATATATAGAAATGTAGGTAATAACCTATCAGTGAATTTACATTGTCAAAGTTTGTGATTTATTGTACTAATGTTCTACATGTAAAGCTATGCATTATTACATTGTCAACAAAACATTGCATGTACAATAGGTTAGAAGCCTACATGATAATCTTTGTTAGATCTCCGAATTTGTTTACCTATTCTAATGTGGCTATGAGGTAAGAAAGGTTAATTTGATCATAAAATAGATCTCATGCTGATCTTTCCAATTTGATATTAATACTTTCCGGAATGTTATTTTAATTTTTTGCAGCACAAGTTTCTAGATTGGTTGGAAGTGTATCGTGTACACCATGCAGGATCAGGAGTATTATTTGCTAAATCCACAAAAAAATGTCTGAGGTTGCATCTACATTGGGGTTTGACAGTACAGCTGAGCAAAGTACTGTTGAATCATATAGGACTGGATGTATTGTGTGATCTGTGTGTGATTTATAAGGATATTCATTTATAGGTGATTATAATTTATACAAATTGTCAGCATGTTTATGCAACTCTCTCATGATTTTGTGTACTTGTGCTCCTAATCTATGCGAATGGGAAGATAGATATATACATAGAACTGTTGTTTTGTTTTGCCGCATGTTTAGGCGTTCCATAGCCTGGAATGTTGTGTGTGTGATAATACACTTCTATGCTGAAGAAATGTTTTATGCATATTGTAGTCGTGTATACATGATTTGACCACAGAGCTGCTGCTGTATGAAATGTATCCCTGGCTACAGTGTGCTGATGATGCTAAAAGGTCATAACATTGTTCTATAGGTGTAATTGTTTGGTTTATTTTGAATTTTCTTTGCCGAAATTCAATATAGAAAACCATGACTTTGCTATTATTTAACCAACTTGTAATGGCACAGATGTGAGAGCCAAATCTTGCAATTTAGTAATTTACAAACTTAAATGGCATGTAAGTTAAAACCAATGAGAAGTTTGGCAACTATTTTTAATTATTTGAATTGTTATACTTCTTGACAATTTAATTTAGTTACAAAATTTAGTTACAAAATTTGCATCGTGCTCAAAAATGTGTCAGTGTTAGAAAATGTTTTCTTATCCTTGAAATGTAATTGAATTTGAAATATGATAACTTGTTCTCTTGTCAGTGAACAACGTTAATAGTTCATATGTCAGTCATTTCAGCCATTATTTTGATTTATTGGATGATTTTATTTTTAATTATGTACACAACTGCTACAAGACAATATTGTGGTGTCACTCAGCACCCTGCATTTATTTCAAGTTTCATCTTTTAGCACTTGTCTTATGTGATAATCAAGAACTACTTTACATGTTTGTCATATACGCAGCATAGGTTACATTAAACGGAAAGTGTGCATTTGGCATGTTGTATAATTAAGCATATTTATGATCATTGTTAAATTATTGAACTAGGAAATTTGTTTTCTCTAATGTTGTGCAGGACTCTGCTTTTGTGTCAATGTATTTATTAAGTTTGGGTTTTTGAAGCTATGTCGCTTCAAATCATGGCGAAGAAATATTGCAAACATTGTGTAATATGAATCAGAATGTAAAGAGGAAAGAATATATGGATATTTAGTAATATTTTTTTTTATCGTTTATGGAAAACAGTAAACATTTGATGGTTGTATCTCATAAATAATTAATGAATAAAAATAAAGTTGTTGTTGAACGTTGTGACTGGTCTTGCACTTGTTGTAATGTTCTTTGTTAGTAATGATGTAGACATGGATAACAGTATTGTCAAAATGAACATATTTAGGTCTTGCTGGGAAATAAGGCTAAAAATAAGTATGAACACCAGGAGTGATACATAACCAACATAATATATTACACGGAACTGACTTCACGCAGGTATCAATCTATGACACATTATACTGGTTGTGGTACCATTGGTTATGCATGATGTAATTTATGTTGTTTGATAATCATAAGTTTTTCACTGAAAACAACTTTTCTAACAATTTGTTTGGATTGCGACACTGAAAAATACTGTTAGAGATTTAGATTATGGATATCTTACACAAAAGTTTCTTCTGATTTGTGAAAACGGCTTATTATATTACATATGGCAAATTAAAGTTGGACAAATGAGTTAATAGTTGACATATTTCATGGTCAGCTGCGACTACTGTCAAACCTAAAAAGTTTAATGTGAACACACGCAAACTACAAACGTAGGAGGAGACAAATGTGTTCAAAATATTGATTGAAGATATTGACAGAACTATTTTCTTCAATATTAAAGAAAGTAGTAGAACTAGAGGGCACAAAACAGCATTAGAAATGGAACAGCATAAATTGGATGCGAGAAAGTACTCACAGAGTCAGAGGACGATAAATAAGTGGTACAAATTATCCAGCAACGTGAATGGTTTAAAACAAATGTTACAAAAATGAAAGAACTGTTGGACTCGATAAACCAATGGTTTCCTTGTCCACTTGCCTTTTGGAGCTTCTTGCTTTGGGCGGCAATCTTGGTTAAATTTCCTGAAGAGTTGCCTACAGTGCATTGATGCCGCAGAAATAGGATGCCTTAGAGTTAACGATGCCAACATGCATTATTGGTGTACATTTGTTTTGGTTATGGCGGCGTTGGGCGTTGGGTGGTGGGGCTGCGTTTAATTTCACCAACTAACATAACAGGTAACGTAAAACTGATCTGAAATGGCGACGCGGGTTGTGGGTCGATTGGGAAGGCGACAAATGGGAAGTGTTGGCCACAAACGGCCAACGACTGAGAATAGGTAAGTCGAATGTGAATATAACACTTGATCCGTGACCAGACTAACCTGGAAAACTGAACTGACCTTGCACTAGTGGTCTCGAAGTTACACCAAACCGCGTATGTTTACTGTACATTGACGGAGATCAAGTTAAAGACTGCTATTTTATATCTTAAGGTCGATCTGACATCTTATGACCTGTTGTTAGATATAACGAACATATAAACGGGTCCCATGCTTCGTTTTAGACTTCATTAAATTCATACAAAAGATCCATTGCCAATGGCATTGGATTGACAAACTTGTGTGAACCCCCCGTGGCTGTGATATCATAGCAGGTTACCTGGTACATTTTACCGTCCTTACCATGTAATTATTCTCTGCCTATGACACCAACAAACACCTCACAAAGGCAGGGCTACGGCGCCACAAACAAGAACCTGTACTCGCTGTAGAAGACATTAGAAGTAAGACAGTACACAGTGGTCAGTGCATGGTCAGTCCGAAAATCACTGTGTCATAAAACTGGGTAGCAGTGGTCTAATGGTTAGAACATCCAACTGTTGATCGAGAAGATGGTTTGATCCCACCTCTGCTGTTTCAAAACTTTGGCAACTCATTCACCCCACTTTGCCTCCGTCTTTATTTTAGAAACAGACAGTAAAAGCTGCTGGTCCCTTCTACCTGGTCCCTATGGGTATCCAAGTAAATGATCCCAGGTAGGGAAATGAAAAAAATATGTCGTGGACTCACTAACCCTAGAGAAGGAAACCTCCAAAAATAAGCCATTCCTATGTTAGCCATAGGTACGGCTGTATGGAATTAAATGTCATGAGTGAGGCCTTGAGTCCTTGACGTTAAGCATATGTACCCAGTTAAGTTACTGGCCCTCCAAAAAGTTACTGGTCTGAAATATTTTTTATTGATTAAAAAAAACACTAATTTTGTGATACATCGCATTACAAGTCGAAGGATGAAGGTTTGGTCGTTATTTATTTTGCTGATGGTGATTTACTTTCATGCTTTCAGTCAGTATTCCGTATGGCAGACAATGCTGCTGCAGGAATTGGTTGAAAATCATAATTATGCCCTCTGGCTCTGTCGAAGCGTGCATATTGAGTTACAGCTAGTGCATATCGAGTTACAGCTAGTTGTACTCAAAAATATGACGGGCAAACCGTGTTTGGAGATGACACTGTATATAACTATGACTGTTACAAATGGGTTTATTTCTTTCAAATATACACTTTTGGACTGAAGTACAAAGTTACAAGAAACTTAGCTATCTACGCCCTAGCGGGTCTTGGAATGTATGTTAGGCGCATATATTAGGCTCTGTCATGACACCTAGCAGACAGTCCATGAACCGGTTGATTTATATGAAATATGTACATCGAAGGCGTATCGTGATAGCTGATACGTATCGCGTAGAAGAAATTGCTGCGATATACCGATATTATACTGGCAACACAGCGCAACCCTAGTAAAATATAGGCGCCTGCAATTCAGAAAAAGTCTGCACGTCATCGCTAGTAGCGACGTCAGGCAAACTTTTTTGTGAGGCTCGTACATATCAAAACAAGATGGCAACTATACGAAGCGACAAGACGAAATCAGATGATATGAAGATTCTGTTTAATTGTAGCGCCGGGGTGATTGGCAAGGACAAGCATTTGAAACAATGATCTGTGGCTGTGACTAATGGAATAAAAATGATCTGAAAATGTGTTGGCCCACCAGGCCAGTAAAGTATGAAAACATATCAGAAGCAGTCAAATTGTGGCGGAGCGGTGGTCTAATGGTTAGAGCACCCGTCTGTCGATCGAGAGGACGGTGGTTCGATTCCACCTCCGCCGTTTCGAAGCTTGGGCAATTTCATTCACCCCACTTTGCCCGTGTCTTTCGGAAGAGACACTAAAAGCCGTTGGTCCAAACTCCTGCGTTAGCTCAAGATTGGGCTGTTTGGAGTATAACTACTTGAGACTTGAGACATAACTATGTATTATCTTGACTCCAGTTTTATGCAGACATTAATTTTTTTCACAATCAAAGTCTTCAGATAGTGTTGTGTACCATATGGGCTGATATGGCTCTATGCAGTATATGGTATGTACCGTATGTTTTATACGGTATGGTGTAAGTTTTTCCCTGGTGCATCTAAAAACAATACCATTGAAAGACTATAGTAAAAGTATAGTCTTTCATAGTACCAAATTATAGCTAGCGTTGAACCTTAATAACTACTATAATAATTTAAACTCATCCTTAATATATTTCCCCTAAACATGAGACATGACACGAGAACACACATTCTGCACACTACACGTACACAAAATGCATTCGTGTGGATATAACAGTGGTGCCACACTGTGGCCGTTATCAACTTATATGATTTGATCTTTTGGACATGCGCACTCTGCACGGAAGTAGCACAGTAGGGCACGCCATGATGTGTCAAATGGGTTGTTTTTTTGTTCAAATTTTGTGACTTTTACATTGTTTTGGAAGCTTCAAGTATTATCAGTTGAAGATGTAAAATACCATATGGAATACATTGCAAATTATGGCTTTGGTTTACGTCATGTGTTTTACTGCACTGACGTTGACAAGTTGTTGTGTCTCTGTTTTAGGGCATGCTGAAGGTCAAAGTTGTTTTGGCAGTGTTTGCTATTAAAATTTTGAATTTTTTTAAGCTGTATCTCACGTGAAGTGTACATATCTGACCTTCATATTTCTATGCTCGTTGACACCACTTCAGTTGAAGTTGTTGGCGCTCTCTGCAAGCTTTGTTATTGAAAACTGTCAAAACATATTTACACTTTGCCGGTGTGTCACAGATATAGTCCTCTGTGACACAGAGTCTCCAGTTGTAATGTTATTTATTTTCTCTTTGCCCAGTGAGCGAGCAAGTCAAATGTGTTTGAAAGGTGGTCAATTGAACGTATATCAGCTACGTTTTGACAACCTTTCTATATGTTTGGCCAATTGTGCACACTGTGGAGCTTATGATGGAAATTTCGATCATTAGCTTATGATGTATTTAATTAGCATCTTAGTGAAACACAGTTTGAAAAAGCTCAAAAAAATCTCTGATGGGTTCTTTTTTTTGGAATTTCCTTATGAGCTCATTATTTTAATGAAACAGTCCCCAAGTCATCTGTTTTTGTTTATGATTAACGCAATAATAAATCTACTAAAGTAATTCAGTTGCTTTCATCCCAAATAAACCTATTGAGATTTGAGGAATTCCTGTGTTGGCCGTCAATAATGATTGAATTTATGCTGTAGAAGTTAGTAACTAATTATGCATTTGTTGAAAACATTGTTATTATGTTCATCGATATTTTATCATACTACTTTCACATTCATCATTGGCTTTCAATACATAACCCTAGAACTTCTCTAAAGAAAATTCCTACACATAATATGAATATTTTTCTTCTGAATTTTCACGTTTATGCTGTGAAACATTTGTCGACACATTTTTTATAAAGTAGCCCTTAGATATTGTACAAAGCAAACACATTTTTTAAGTAAAATTTCTTGGAGAATATGCAGGTGAACACAATAATCCAAACCAAATGACAATATATCATGTTGTACTTTCTCGTTGCCATAGTGAAGGTGGGGCTGTTGTGTTCTCACTAATTCAAGACTAAAATGTACACCTGAGATTGCCATGTTTCCAGAAAGTACAAGGAAACTCAAACATTTTTAATTTGCAAAATGTTTAATGTCGATGCATGTTTTGAACTTTTGTAGCTGCCTTTGCATATGTGTGCACAAGTCGTCTCCCACTCTCCTGCAGCCAAAGTTTCCCCCAGCGACTTTCCACCAGCAACAACGATTTCTGCTGCCCAAATTTCCAAATCCGTTTGGCACAAAGTCAAAGAATGCCAAAGGCAAAGTGTTGGAATATTCAGAGCGTCGTATAGTAGGGTAAGATCAGCAAGACTGACTGTGAATTGTGTAATTAAAAAACTGCAAAATTATGATATAAATTTAGAAAGTGCACACATAATATTGTGCCTTACTTTACCAGACATAATACTGATATTATGTAATTGTGTAATAATATAATTACGTATATATTATTTAGATAAAATCAATTAATACTTTTCATCTTAAAATTCACAGAATATTGTATCTTACCTGACAGTACAACATAATGAGACTATTTTAATTTTAAACTGAACATGCCAATGTTGGCCTCCAGGTGTTTGCAAACACCAGACCAAGGATTAATCAGTTTACGTAATACAGTGTGCATTGCATATTTTTCGCTTTCTTACATATGATTGAACATATTCATTCAGTTGCTTTACCCATAAATTGTTTTCGTCGGCGTCACTTCTCCGGAATATTTTTAGGTAGCATCAGCACTGTGGCGAATGCAAAAGCAATAGTGATAAATTAAATAGATTTTGACCAAGAAATTGCCAGTGCATCAACATTTATATGAAAACTCAACAACAAGACCATAAACTAGTGGATTTACTTACAATGAGGTTGCCAACATGGCAAAGTGCTCTGTCGCACACCACGTTCATAATGAACTGTGGCCATTTCTCTGCATATTTACTCTTAAATGCTGCTCCTGGTTAATGCAAGTATTGATGAAGTTTGTGTAGCAACTGGTCTGTTAAACAAAACTCGATGATAACTGCGTAGAGCTGCTTGCAAGGGTATGCAAAATGCGAACAAAGGTGATTTCAGACCTTATTTGTGCAAATTATTCTCGCAAAATGTGTTGTTATGTGAGCATGTTCATGCAGTGCATATTGCTAATTGATTAAAAAAAAATTCTAATGATTTTTCAGGTGTGCACACCCCTGGCTTGCACCACTGATAAATTAACCAGGACTGTCAAAGTAGCCTCAATTTAATGTTTAAAACAGTATTTGTTGTGCACAGATTTTCGAAGGACCAGATGTATAGCGTAGTGTCTGACGTCGCTCGCTACGAGTGCTTTGTTCCTTTCTGCACCAAGTCGGTGGTTGAGAGCAGCTGTAACGGCGTAGACCGATGTACCCTGTGTGTGGGTTTCCCTCCCATCGCAGAGAAGTACACGTCCTGGGTGACTGCACATGAACCAGACTATGTCAAGGTAGGTAACGCTGATGGAAGGATATGGTCATGGATATGATGGGAAACAAGCTTTATGCGTTGAATAATTCTTGTGTAATTCAACACCACAGTGACTAGTGTATTCATTGATAAGGCTTGTGGCAAGTATACTGTCATGTCTGGGTCTCTAGATTTGAATAAGTACTCAGCAAAGTCCTACTAAAATTTTCTGCTGAGTGGTTACTTAAGAGTTTCCGTCTCTAGAGTTTGGGAGTTTTTCCATTTCTCTGCATGGGATCTTACTTCCCCTGGCACAGACACCAGATAGAAGGGACCAACGGCTTTTACCGTCTCTTCCGAAAGAAGGGGGTGTCTTATATCTGTAATAGGTAAACAGTAAGAACATGTAAAGCATGAATTTAAACCATGAATTCATCAATGTCTTATAAATGCCCAGACTTTCTCAACTCAAGCCCCATAAATTTCCGTTTCACACATAATGTGCCAATCTAAAATAATTGTTCATGTTTTCTGAGGACTCTTGTGCAATAAGAAAGGTTGGGGTTCACAGAAACATGTCTGATATGAGTGAAGGGTAAAAACGTGCAGTTATGTGCTATATAAAAAAAGATATTGTAATGTGTTATAGAAACTTGTAAAATATATTGTAATGTGTTATAGAAACTTGTGGATTACATTGCTATTTTAATGTTGGTTCCAGAGAGAGTGTTTTGTTTTTAAGATGAATTGGAATTGGTGTTTTTTTTTTAAGAGGAATTGGAATTGGTGAAAATGTTATTGGTATTTTCAGTTACATCATGTAACTTTTTAACTTGAATTATTCACTATAAATAATCGCTAAAATGTAATTTGTTGTTTGCCAATATATACCATAATATGCAGAAAATCAATAAAACTGCTCTAAAATAGATGTATTTTTGGCTTTGGGTGTGTCTATGTTTGCTAGATTCACATAATTTTATTTCGATTTGAAATTCATATTTTTGAGGTGGAATTGGTATTTATAATTGGAATTGATATCGGGTAAATTATGTAATTCACCCCAAGCCTGGTGTTATTTAAGAATCTACCGTAGTCAGCTATGAATGTGTGACCACAGTATACATTGTGTCAGAGGTGACAGTTGCTTACATTAGTCAGATTCAGTGATGTTGTGTATGTTACAGTCTGAGGCTCACAACACACGTCTGTTCAGTCACCTGATGACATCGTGGGAGTTCACCTCCGGCCACAAAGACATGCCTAGCACCTGCTGTCTCAACTTCAGTGTGAGTACACCAACGACATGCAGGTGTCAATTTTTCTGTGACGGCATCGCGCTTGTGGAACGATTAGCTGGACTTTCTCCGCCTCAGATTATTTCAACTTTTTAATGTCATCTTAAAACATGTTTATTTAAGGGAAATTCATAGATAATTTATAGAATCATGTCCTTAAAGCAGCATATATCAGCGCTAATGTCATTCATTGTGCCTTTGAACCTATAAGTTATAATAACGAAAATGGCCTGTGACCTTGACCTGGTGACTGCACCAAATAACGGGCCAGTCAAAATGGCCTGTGTCCCCGACCTGGTGACTGCACCAAATAACGGGCCAGTCAAAATGGCCTGTGTCCCCGACCTGGTGACTGCACCAAATAACGGGCCAGTCAAAATGATCGTAAACACGCCCTGCTGGTGTAACCTGATATCGTAGACAACAACACGTTACAAATACAGATTCAAGGCTCATTGTGGTGGCAAATTAAGGACACACGTCACTATTACAAATGGCCATTATGTTCTGTCAACATTATGTAAAATGCCAGTGAAAATCGTCACATTTCAAGCATGATTCGCGTATCTATCGACATTTCTGTTATCACTAACAAGCAGGAAATGTTACCTAATTAAATTTTTATTTAACTACAACAATTATGACACAGCAATTTGGTGTATGAATGCATCTTACATGTAGGCAACTATACACTGTTTGGAATTACGATTGGTGAAGGGTTTATGTCAAAAATACACTGCCACTTTAGGCTGTCATTAAATTTTTACTTAATTCATTCACAGTGGTGTAGCAGATGAAATTCGTTTGTTAACCAAAATCTCCCTTAACATTATCAGTGACACAGTCATACCATATATATGTCATTTATTTATTTCTTTGGGTATTTTCTCAAAACGATATAATTTTGCATTTTGAGGCTATTTTTTCACATTACAATTTTTTTTATCTTATAACAGCCAAATAAATGAAAAACTCAAAAAAATTAAATATTATATAGCATTTCAACTACAATATATAAAAATGGTTAGCTTATCTTAAATTTTTTACTGAAACTACCAGTACTTAATTCAAGACAAGCATATAATAGCCACCCCAGCTAACTTAAGTTTTTAACACTTATTTTTTACATTTAATATAATATACTTATGATTTATACTTCTGATCTAATATGTTTATAATGTAAGCATGACTGCTGTATAGATGTGAGCCATTTATTTTTGTACACTTGTATTTTAAGCATCTCTGAACAGAATTTCTATTCCAGAGATACAGCGCTATATAATAAACGTTATTATTATTGTATTTAGTATTACTACTCTGTCACAGGTGTCGTTCCAGTTCCACTCAGCGATGTACGCTCAACTCGCACATATGTTCTTCAACGAAATTGTTCGTTCGAATGTAAATGCGTTCCTGAAGCGTGCAGAGGTCCTCTATGGCCCACCATCCATCGCCCACTCAAAGAAGATCAGTCAATCAAATGTGGTCAGTTGATGATGGCTGCAGTAAGCCCTTCCTCCTGATGAGTAAACTTGTGTTGTCTGGTGACGTCAAAGAGCGCATATTTGACCGGTGTTGACCTGTGGTCGTTGGTAGTTAAAAGATCATACACGGTAAAACGCCCCACAAGCCTGTCAGATTTAACCGGTGTTGACCTGTGGTCGGAGGTAGTTCAAGGATTATACACGGTAAAACGCCCCACAAGCCTGTGAACTGTCAACAGTCTGGGTGGATTGGAGCATCAAATCAAGTTGTTATCATAGTTTTGTAGTGATTTTAAAAGATGCCGCACGTTGAAGGCATTTATTGTTGAAATTCAATTGTGTCTGACGTCTGTTTTAATTCACCTGTTTTCAAAACGTTGGCACTCAGGTAATGAGAAACCAGTGCACAGTCCATGAACGGGTCATTGTACTCGACACTTGTGCTGGATTGTGATTTTCACTCATTAAGAAACAAACTTGCCTTATCGCACAAAGGACATCTATTTTTCTAAAGCCTCATCTTGTTATATCTGTATATATGATTCTTAAGTTTTATGTTTGTTCTGGTGTTCCAAACAGTGGAAACCTTTGCTTAGAGAAGCATTATATTATGGACCATGGGAGGGTTTCACAAAGCATTTGTAACATACCTTCATATGAAGGGTAGCTTGTAGTTACCAGATTTAACAAGATTGCCATCCACGGCAAAGGCCCAGATGGCAAGTGGATAAGGAAGGCATTGGCTTATTGAGAGTCCAACATTTTTATCTTGGTGTAATCCGCCCTCCTGAGATTTGTGTCAATCTTGTTTTTAAACATATCCATGCTGCTAGCAGTTATACAATCTGTAGATGTAGTTATGCACAATTGTTTGTTACGTTATACATGTTTTCTATGATTGTTTCCGGTTAAATAATCTTTGCCAAACGTAAGGATAAGTTTCTTTGTACAGTACGAATACTTTGTGAAACCAGCCCTCTGTCTCTGAAACAATTGAGTATGTATTATTCATTAAAGATGTCAGGTTGAAAATGTTAAATTGAACAACCTTTTTCGAGCAGTATTAATCTGTTGGACACAAGCCGCAGATAATGGTGATTCATCATGATGTTGCGTTTCAAGATTGTTGTTATGCAGAGATGATATTTGACCTAAATCATAGACTGTTGTGTTGGTTGGTTCCTGGCCCACCATGTGGCAGCACTGTTGTGACAAAGACACAGACTGGTGCCAGTATTGACTAGGTTTAGACAGCTTGGTAAATGTTTATGTCTGGTGATGTCTGCATTTGACAATCACTTGAATGTATCACTTCTCATATGACTATTTACAGTTATGCAACTGTCCAGTAAGGTTTCTTTACAGTCAATATGGAATCAGTTGTAAATGTGTCACTTTTATCATGTTTGTTTGTTTTTAGGAGGAAGGCAAACAAATGTATAAAGAAAATGAACATTACACTCAAAGTTGCCAAACAGGTTAAACATAATTCTTCTAAAGGATGATGTGAAGAATGTTGTGATTAAGTGATTAAAGGCTAAAGTTTAAGCATCATAATATAAGCTGCAGTACCCTGTTCTTTCATCTGAGCCACACGTGCAATGGTATGTGTGTTTCCAGTTTCAGAGTTCTGAACCTCAGGGTAGGTAGTCTACAATGATTCAGTTCTTTTTGTTGACTTGTTTTGGCATTAAACTCATCTTGTTTATTGTTTTGACATTTCCCCTTTGTTATAAATTGTATGTTAAGTTGATAAAAGTGACTTTTGTTGTTTAACCAACTTATTATAGTTGACTGAGGTTTGTCAGTAATATAATATGTTGAACAAGTCCTATAGATAATGATAAGTAAACTTTACTTATTGCCAAGGGTGCGGATCTGTTTTATGTGTACGTGATATGTAAAACCAGTGCCGTTTCCACACCTAATATATCCTTCCACCCAGCAAGATTACAATTGTATGTCACATTGAAGACAATCTGTATCTGAGGACCATCATTATCACTGATTAAAACTAGTACAGTTTCCATTCATGCTCCATCCTTTCTCCTGGCGAGTCAACAGTTAAACATCTAATTGTAGACCATCTGAATTGACTCTATCACTCATGATAGTCAGCTAATATCTGTAGCAAAAATTATTAAATGCTTCGTTCATAATATTTATAACAATTATATTATCACTCCTCATATGACAATTGACTTATAAATTGTGCTAAAGAGCCACGCATACATATCATGTTTTTATAACCGTTGCATGTACGCTGCTTTCTCTGGCAGGTGTTAATTTAAAAGGCATCAATCACTGTCTGTACAAACCATATAACTAATGGCAGGTCCTGTTTCTAAAATATGTGAAAACTGTGTTTTATTAAACTAAAGTCGATTGGATTTGTAATGGGCAAAATTCAACAACAACAAAATGAAATGTCTGTCATAGTTTTTAATTTGTTTACCGTCCTGAACACAGAAGCTGTTTATTAACCTCTGTGTACGTGCATACGTGTATATGACCATGTGGTAGTGTTGTGCTGGAATCTACCCTAATGGTTTGTTTCAGACAAAACACCATGAAATATCCATCTGCTAATGTACCCAGAGTGCCTTGAAGACAGAAATGTGTAATCTTTCTGTGGAAACTTCGGCTGGGATGTCGATAGTGTGCCTGGTCGATAAGGCTATAATGACTGCCTTACAGTATATGCAACGCTACACCAACAATACTGTAAAACCACTGTGGATATATGTTTTGTACCTCTATAAAACTGAAATATTGGCAGGATGTCATCTTGTAAACTATGTTCATGATTGGTGTATCTGACTTAAGTGAATTTTTTTGCCGCCAAAGCTGTGGGTTTTCCACTGTCCGGTGTCAGGGGTTGAACTTCTTTGTGACAGTCATTGTACATCATGATTTGCCAAATCTATGGGTATCAATATAAGCACAATGTGTGCAATGTGTGTGTGTGGCATTGATTCATTTGTGAGTGCAAGTAACCAGGCGCATGTTACACATTTGTGTGCGTTTTTAAGGTGTGACGTCAAACCAAGAGGCTATTGTGTATATTTGGAGTGAAACACCGTGTGACAGCCCTTTACAATGTGACACCCATAGGCGTCATACGACTGATCTTCTGTGTATGTGACACCTTGTTACTGGACACTTGTGATGTAATGTATGCAACTATCTTACTCAGGAAGCAGTTGTGCTATGTATAATTGTGTTGCATGTCGACATATATATATGTGTGTGCGTGCGTGCGCGCGCGTGTGTGTATATATAAACTGTGAGTTAACAGACGCGTGCAATAAGTTGCTACTTGCGTATGACGAACGTACGTGGAACATGACACCACACCGTACAGTGATTAATCATAGTTGTTGCAGACAACTAATAAAACAGCTAGTTCACACAAGATGCTTTCATGCAATGTACATAGTGAGTTCAGTCGAAGTCGCGTCATAGTTTGTTGTGTCAGTGGTAATGTCAATGGTAAGTTTGGTCTTCTAATGCTATGAACACGTCATTGCGCAATTTAAGAAGTATCTTGTAACAGTTGTTCACGAGAGGGGCTCACACTTTGTCTGAATAAACATACTCGTGTGAGTGCGCGATATTTCATGAAGTGATATTTGATAATTCCGTCCTACTACACTGCTGGTGTATAGCCTCTCCTTATAGACAAGACCCTAACTTATCCTCCTAGGACAGAGGTACACCACGGATACTGGGCACCCTGCATTCCTAGGCTAACCCTGCAGTCCTAGGCTAATCCTGCAGTCCTAGGCTAACCCTGCAGTCCTAGGCTAACCCTGCAGTCCTAGGCTAACCCGTCAGTGATCTGGTAGCAAACTGGAGGCCCACAGGTGCAGTGTGCTCATGTGCTTGGACATGTCCCGACCCACTCTAATCCAATCCCCAACTTTGGGCAAATAGTAACTGTCACAGCGAGTGCCCATATTATATAGCTATGATCCTCTGGGGCTCGAAACACACCACACGAAGTAGCTGTCGCATCACTGCATGATATGTCACTAACATAAAGCTGAAATCAACCGACCACCAATGTTGGGCAACAAGTGGATTGCCACCATGCCGGTGGATGATCACACAAGCACTAGCGGGTAACGGGGTCAGATCGTTATCTGTTTTTCCTATAGATGACCATGTTTAACAATATTCAACAATTATCGAGAGTCCAACATTATTCATCTACGTGTAACCCGCCCTCCTGAGATATGTGTCAACCTTGTTTTTAAACACATTCCCGCTGCTGCTGTGTTTACGTTTGCAGTCCTGTACCGGGTAAGCGAAGTAACGATCTCTCGAGAAAATCAACAGCAGATGCTACCATTCGGATGTCAACAAAAACAAGATTGTTTTGTCTACTTACGCAGGGGGTCCTTCCATCACTGATGTCGATATTCTGCAAATCAGCAACTAAAATTTAATCGCAGCAGGCGTGTTAGCAAATTTATTTGAATGCGCATTCAAATGCCTCCGTGAAATTGTGTATGCATTTGCATTTAAATGCGTACTTAAACATATGCATTTGAATGCGCCCCGCACATATTTTATTTGTCAAATGCGCAATCAGATGCATGTGTAATTCTTTAAATAATTATTATTTTAGATTCACTTTCACAAGTTCACAACATGTCATTAGAAAAAGTGCCCTGTAGTAGTGAGCAGTATCCTCAGCAGATTATGAAATCATTATTTGACCTGTGATTCTACTTTCACAATGTGCTCTTTCAAAAAGTGCTCTGTGGGTCAATGATCAACTGGTCAATGTCTGAGCTGTAATTCATGGGGTGGGTTGAGGTGGCAGCTCACTGGGGGAGTAACCCTAAATGTTTAGAAAGAGGGAGAGGGAGAGGGAGAGGGGGAGAGAGAGAGAGAGAGAGAGAGAGAGAGTAAGAGAGTAATAAAGGTATGCTTCACAAAGCCATCCACAGTCATTAGTGAGTGATTAGTGGTAGCTGTAATTATCGTTATTTTCCAAGTGGACAGTGGTCAGTCTAGTGTCTTGGGTTCCTCTTCCATTCTGGCCTACTTGAATAATTAGCCTTTCATTCCCTGCAATGGTTCACAGTAAATTGTCTATTCCTCCCTCCCATTTCCACCACCTCTGCAGGCCTGGAACTGTGTGACTGAGTGTATTACTCTACAGACATGTGCATGTAGTGGGACTGGTATGTAGTGGTACTTAGTGGTTACAATAATGTACTACTATATTTATTAAATAAATAATGTGTTTGCATACATTACGTTGTTGCTTTTTCAAATAAAACAAAACGCCAAAACATTTGAAATTAATTCAAATGCATTTGCATTTGAGTGCGACCCCAAAACATTTGTATTTGATGGCGTTCCTGGAAAATGGCATTTGCATTTTAATCAAGTGAAACATTTGCATTCAAATGCGTTGACTGCCTGGTGCGCAGTGGAAGAATAAAAAAAAAATAAGTGCAAACAATTCTTGAAAGCCAAGGGGGTATCGTCTGAAAACCATTCGTATGCCACGGACCGGGAAGTTTAACAGTGATATATCCCCAGTAGGAGTCTGTTGTATCTTTGTTCAAGGCCTTAATTTCATTTCCGTCTTCTTCAGCGAGTACTGATTGCCAAGCCAGGTATGCCAGGTGACGCCGTCAGCGTCTGTGGAGTAGACGGCCCGGCGGTAGAGGCCGTTCATGTTCACTAAGTGACACTTCTTGTACCACCACGCTCCTTTGTACCGACCAGCGCAGCTGTGTTCGTTGTCCTTGTCTTTGGTGCTGAATACAGCGTTGCCGTGATACCCGAACGAGTCGCCTGTGAAACACGTATGACACAATACAATTCAGCAACTTCTGTTGCGCTAAAATCCTCGACAGCGCACCCAAACAAAAGGGCCAGACAGTGTCTAGTCGGTTTAACAAATCCAGTTGTGAACAGGTGGATCGGCGCTCTGTGGAGCTATGGGGGGATAAGCGAGTGGTGGGGTTTTATTTGACGGCGAAATGTCATTATATTTCCTGCCGACTTAACGCTAATAGGGAGTGATTTCCACGTACAGAGTTGGTGCGGCAATTGAGAACGCTCTAGTTCCGACGTTTGTCTTAACACAGCAAACAGAAAGTGGATTAGAACTAGATGACCTAAACTGTGCTGGCTGATGATAGTAATTGCAGAGGAGATAAAGTTATGTGCAAAATCAAATAATAATTATTGTTAAATCAATATTTATAAATAGTAATTACATTGGACAGAATATGTTATTTAGAAGTTGACATTCTGGTGTGAGAAACTTCCATCAAACTAGTATGTATGACATCTATTATAATTATTAAACCTTGTGAATTATATATTATGGTAACAAATTGTATTTCCGACATACTTATTTTCAGTATGTAAACATATCCAGTAGTAAATAATTATACAGTTTATTATTCTTTTTTATATAATAATTACCATGATGCCTTTTCCAGGAAGGTTAGACGTATGTCTTCAAACATAAACATGATTACGATCGAACCCCCCCCCCCCCCGGACTCTAGCAGTGACATCGGACGTAAACACATTAGTCATGGAGGGTGAAGTTGACAGTAGAACAGCTAGTCTACGCTGGGGCTGTTTGCCAACACTATTATGTGCAGGCGTACCTTGAACTGATTAATTACGTGTTTACGTTTGTGCTCCTACTTTGAAGCAAACTCACCACCAGTGGCGCCACTATCCATTTCGCCACCGCCACAGTCGTTTATGTCACTCCGCAACTGTCTGTTTCGAATTTATAATCATTCATGATTAGAACTAGTATTCTAGGATGTTTTTTCCATCGAAGACAATGCGACATATGCAGATAATGGCTGTTACTACATCTTAACAGTCACACCACGTGACTGTGTTCATAGCAACCATGTCGGAGAAGCTAACAAACATGGCTGCCGTTTGTTTCTGCCAGAAATTAAAAAAACAACACGACGGAATCAGACTGCGTACACCTGTTATACTGGTAACATAAATCCTTAAGACCCGCAAACGAACCCGTATGATTATATACGTCCGCTCGTTTGCCGCGCATGTCCAAACGCAGCTCGCCGTGCAAAATGGGAGCTATTGGTTGGATATCGCGAGACAGTGGCGCAGATATTTACGCACAGCTAAACTATTCGCAAAGGTCGCTTTAATAGCAGATCGCAACGCGGGCCGTAATAGCTTGACACGCATGCTCACAATCAGTTAAGCGGCTCTACTGGTTAGTTGATGGGTAGAGTCACTCATGGTGCGTCCGCATTACCTGCATCTCCGCTGTACGACCCGAGTCGCGACTTGTACCCGACACACTCGGGACCAACGGCAAAGGAAGAGTAGACTGCGAATCGCTTGCTGCCGTTAAAGTCTTCCAAGTCGAACCTCAATTTATACGATCTGTACGACGTAACAGCGTTCAATATATCATTGCCTGAAGAATAAGACAAGTAATCGTGACTATAACACAACATTGGCCGACATATTATGCAAAATGCGAAATGTGCACGCACGCACGCACGCACACATACACACACACATGCGTACCTAACTTAGGTGTTGGGGTGTTCGGATAAGCGTTACGGAACCTTACATGGGGTGGGGTGTCTTGGCGATCGTTACGTTCGTTATTGTATTGTATTATATTGTATTGTGTTCAACTCCAACAGGTCTGAAGACCCAGTAACATGACTGGTAACAAGATCTAAAAACAATACAAATGAATAATAAATACAATAAGAAGAATAAGAATAATAAAGGTATAAAACCACTCAATACCGACATCACTAGCACAGCAGGCTAGGACATCAACATTATACACAGCAGGCTAGGACATCAACATTATACATATAACTGTTTTTTAATTAAAGATCTGGAGGTGTTGGCTCCTATAAAAATATCACAAATGGGTTCAGTTAAATACAACGTGTTGAAAGTAGTCATGCATATATTTAAAATTGAGTATTTCATAATGTTGATTCTGCTGTGGAAATTCTAAGAGGAGTGTAATTTGGTAGAGATCTTGAAGGACAATGATATTGGATATTTTGAACCAGATAGGACGAATCTAAATGAGAGTGCACACACTTATGTAGAAAGATCAGATCTGCAACTTGCCTACGTTGTTGAAGGGATGGTTGTCTAAAATGATAGCAAAGCGCTGGATAATTGTCAGTACTGTATCTTGGATTTGTAACAAAGATATTTAATGAATTTTTTTAAACTCGTTCGATTTTGTCAATAGAAGTACGTTGCCACGGATTCCAAATAACACTGCAGTACCCCAACTGGCTTCTGACTAGAGATATATACAAGGATCGCATAGCTTGTGCATCGGCATATGTTGTGCAAACGCGCTTACTAAAACCACATATCTTAAAAGCTTTAGATACAGTATAACTAATATGATCTCTAAAATTCAAATTATCGGTCAATGTGACTCCGAGATCTTTGACAGCGGTGACCCTAACTTAAGATGGTGTACTCAAAAGATAGGCATTTCTTTTTGTTAGGGAAAGATCATTATGCAGCATTTGTCTGCATTAAGTTTCAGGTGTTAGGTCTCACACTAGAGGCACACACTGTCCAGATCCTTCTGCACCAACTGATCACCGATGTAATGTCTCTAAACAGTTTTGGAATCATCAGCACAGAGTGATATTTCACATGAATTAACATGATTTGTGAGATTATTAAAAAGCTGCTCGTCTAGCTGTCGATATCAGATTGATAGCATTGATTGCTATGCCGGTTTTGGGGTATATTTAAATTTAATTCGAACTAGAAAGGAATGTGGACTCAGCCATGCGAACTTTGTTAGAAATAGACGTATGGGGAGAGGGGGGGGGGTAGTCTTTCTCAAAACGAAAGTAAATTTACGGGGTGTATAGGCCAACGTTACGAAGCGTGACAATGGGATGGGGGTCTCAAAAAAAAGTATAAAAAAGAGCATGACGTACTATATATGTATGTATGTATATGCATGCATGCAAGCAGGCATGCGTGCAAGGTATGGCGTATTACTTGCCTATCCAGAATTCGCCAGTCAGTCTGCCGAAGCCGTTCTTGTAGCTGGTCCAGTCGCGATAGAAATCCACCACGCCGTTCTGGCGACGTTGAAACACCTGACAACGGCAAACCGTGCTTCGAATATATGAGGCAAAAGGCGATAAACCATGTCGCGAGAGAAAGAGAGAGGGGGAGATGAGAGGAGAGAGAGAGGGAGGGAGGGAGGGAGGGAGGGAGGGAGAGAAAAGGGGACAGAAGGGGGGGTGGAGGGACGGAAGGAGGGAGAGAGAGAGAGAGAGAGAGAGAGAGAAAGAAAGGGGGAGAGAGGGTGGGGGGTGGTGGAGGGAGGGAGTTAGTGAGTGAGGGAGGGAGACATTTACACCTCCAACAAAAACAAGAATAAAACCTGCGATCAGCCAACAAAACACTGAATATATAGTGATAAAAATTAATACATATTTCAACATAACATTACTTCTCTATTCACTACGAATTCGTCGCTCGATTGCTACGGCGATCACAACACAACAATGAATATAGACTAGCAAGATCGGTCCCGAGCGCTGAAGCTCCTTCATTTTCTCTTAGACCGCTTTCGGGTTTTGAATGTCACGAAGTCGTCAATCTCGGAGTGGATCCCAATGACATTGTTAAGCTCTCACTAGATCGATCTTGTCCCATACGTGAGCAAAGGTAGGGGAGACCGGAGTTAGTTGTTAACATTTTCAGTTAAAGTCACTTTTTGTGAAAAGCATGTTAGATGCATTATTTCTGTCATACCAATGAGATTCCACATAACAAATAGGTACATATGTGAAATTTCCCGGACGCGGTCGACAGTGACATCCCGTAAGCGAGACAAGTTGTTACATCATACGGGGCACGTTGTTACAACAAAGAACGCACGCACGCACGCACGCACGCACGCACGCACACATGCACACACACACACATATGTCACAAAGTGGTTTATGAGAATGAGTCTGGATTTATCTTTTGTCCCTTTGCCCCATAACGCACGACAGGCAGTGATATTTGCACAATGCAAAGGTGTCACCTGGTGACTAAGGTATAACTAATTGAGTGAAATTATACCATTACGAATTTTAGCATAATTCCTTCGGTTAAAGTGGTAAAACTTAGTATGTATAGAACCGGTTTTATGTGACGGATACAATGGTGTCATTGTGAATCGCATTTAGTGAAAGTTTTAAAAATAGAATATAATATGAAGTTGTGAATACCTACATTGTTGTACACACTGTGAGATTATATATATATATATATATATATATATATATATATATATATATATATATATATATATATATATATATATATATATATATAATTCGTCTGATTATTGGAAATGCTTATTATTTTCCCCAGCAACTGCCATCATCTCATTGACATGTTGACCACGTTTTGTCAAAATCACATGCCCACAGCTCTCAATGTTTAAAAAATAGCCGTGTATTCATGGGCCGACTTGGCACAGAAAAAAATCCCATAAATCCATCCGCCTGTTAAGCTCTCAAAAATGCAATATTTCACAGCCAATAGCGTCTACGAACAAACCTGTGAAAATGCCTTTTTAATTACACTTATGTTACAACATATGAATTGTTTAATTTCACATAATTATCGCAATTTAATACGCCCTACATTCGTGTGAAACAATAAACAAGAAGGTCAACTGTGGTCTGACCCCTGTGTTTGTGACGGAGAGGTAGTTACCAGCCAGCCGCCACCGTCCGTGTCCATGTCGCAGTAGACTTCCACATGTTTGCCTGTGTCCGCCAGCCACACCGTGTACACGCCGCTGTCCCTGTTGCCGCTGGTCAGGAGGTCGGCGCAATCTCGCGGAGCAGTCTTTCTCGGCCGCTCTTCTGAAACACAGGTGGGCACGGACCACAGTCACCTTTTCCATAGACGACCGTTATAACGTTCTTGCGCATACATTGAAAATTTATCCTACAATTCTTTTTCACTGCACGTGACAGACCCACTATGACTTGCTTCAACGCATGACACCCCTGCGTTTCTGCAATGAAATTCATCGGTTTCCAAAATATGAGTACATCCTGCCTAATGGCCAGCTGTGTCCTTACGCAACTGGTATACCAACTGACAAATTGCATCATTTCAAAGCTGTGCACAAAATCATCACTTACACTATTTCATTCACACAGTTTCTGCTCTCACTAATACCCCCAAACTTAATTAATTTTTTCCTATGGACTCTTTATCGTTGTAATGGCGGATGCATTCTCACTGTGGTCCGTGCCCGGCAGTGAAGCCAGAAAGTCCCTACCACAGCAACATCAGTGTGTAAGTCGTTACATGGGTCTCACCTTATGAGCCAGTACCAACAGATACTGACGCTGTCCTGCTCAGGTCACATCAAAGGGTCAGAGACAGTTACCAGCATCTCACGTGACCACTGCCACATGGCAGATTTAATCACCTAGTAATTCATTTAAACTGCGTGAAATGTTTCGTTATACACTTAAATATTCCACCAAAATAAAGGAAATATATCCTAAAAAACAATAATACTAAAAAAGTATATCTAAAATGTATATGAGTGCTGCCACCTTGTGATGGGCAAACACAGCAAAATGTGCCCTGTCACACCAAATATATAGAATAAAAAAATCAATAGAATTCTAAAACATTTTATGGAATTCTATGCAAATTATATAAAATCCAAAACAACTTCTATTGAATTCAAAGAAAATTCAATAGAATTGTATAAAAAAAATTCAATAATTAAAATTCTATAGGATTCTGTAAAAACAATTCTTATAAATTCTATATAAATCTATGAAATTCTACAGAATTTAGCATAATTTTGCATACAAAACTATATATGATTACTACAGAATCTATAGAAATAGCTTCTACTTCAGTTTTTTTTGTAGATTTGCATATTACCACGTTGTTGCTGTATCTGCTGCTGTAGAGATTCAATCTGATGCGACATTATTTCAATCGTCGTCTGCACTTCACCCAACTGCCGCGACGAAAGTAGGCCGACCTCCACTAGCTGCCTCGTACTACACGTTGTGGTGTCGACCCTATCACCGCCTGTCGTGCTCTGGGACTGCACACGGGCAGCCACCAGAGAGAGCACAACCGCAACGAACCACGATATTACGGGGAGATGCATGAAGGTGTTAGATGAACGAGCGAGACTAATTCCAGTTCCAGTCGTTGTAAAACAGCTCGCTCACGGATGTGACCTTTGACTCGTTGGCGGCCCTATGTCGCGACATGTGTACAGGGATCATGCCTCAGTTACACTTCCTAGTGTGTATGTAGGGCACAGTAATGTTAGGTATGTGTAATAAAAAAAATCATCTGACATAACTGCATTTGAGCAGGCACATTCACAAGTTTGCTGGTAGAACCTGTTGACGGTGTAACTGGGGATTTTTAGATGATTTCAAAGGAAGGCGGAAGGATTTTTAGCAATTTTTTCACCACAAGGCACGTGTGCGTAGTAATCAATGCAGAAATTGGTAAACATTGACGGGCATGACACGTTCAGCCATTTTAAAAGAGTTAGAAATGTCTAATTTTGACTAAACTCGACCAGCATGTCAATGAACTGATGATAACGGCAGGTAAGAAATTTCAGAATTTTTTATGGTCATGCAAGTTTTCTTATAATCATGCAGAACGTTAAAATGGCCACCAATGGGAAATGTAACCGTATGCTGAACCCTACAGGCTGCGGTCCAGTATGCTCGTGATTATCGTGAATACGAGTTAAAGACATTTCAATTTAAAGAAGGGTGTAAAAGGTAAAAAAGGGTGTGTGTCAAAAGGTGTGTGTTTCAGTATGTGTGTGTGTGTGTGTGTGTGTGTGTGTGATCGCGCGTGCGCGCATGCGTACGTGTGTGCGTATGTAAATGTGCATGATCAACACCTAATATGATTTGGCCAGTAATGATCGCAAGATGGAATTGCCGAAGTCGGAGGATCAACACAATTATTGTTATATTGTACAACTCAGATAAATGCAAGACCTGCTATCAGCCAATCGTCGGAATAATGCTATATAGGTTTGATGTTGCGGGTACTTTCACCCATTGGCTGTCGATATTTGCCACTTTTTTGATCGTGCAGTATATATATATATATATATATATATATATATATATATATATATATAACATATATATATATATATATATATATATATATATATATATATATATATATATATATATATATTTTATATATATATATATATATATATATATATATATAATATATATATATATATATATATATATATATATATATATATATATATATATATATATATATATATATGTTATACATCTTGAGTCACAGTTAATTACGCATTTATATAAATACGTGCATATATATATATATATATATATATATATATATAATATGTATATATATATATATATATATATATATATATATATATATATATATATATATATATATATATATCTTGCATGTCCATTGCTGGCAATTTACTACTGTCACCGGAGATGAAATAGTTTCAATTCATAACTTTGTGTTTGGTTTTAATGCACAGCTAAACGTTGAAAATGTTGAAACGTCCATGAACGAGTATACACACGGGTGAATGCACTCGTGCGCACACAATGCATTCTTTTGACTGTCGCACGCTTCCTTTACGACCAGCCGAAATCCTTCCCCACCATGTCGTAAAACCTTTGATTGAACGGTTTGAAGTACTCGCGCAGTGTTCGTAGCATGTTCGCCGTCAGCCGCGGGTGCTTGTAGCGTGCGTACTCACCCAGACATCGGCCTTCTCCGGTGCGCCACCTGATGCAGTACACGCCGCGCTCTTTGTCAAACTCGACGTTTTCTGTCGAGATGAGTTGTGGCAGACCGAGGAATTGCTGCACCTTATCAACGGCGCTAACGGGATTCGCCTTGAGCTCGAGTCCGTCGACTATGTGGATGTGGTCGGCGAACGAGAACCAGCGTAGCCACACCGCCATGGACGTGTCGTAACGCGAGTGACGGATGAAGTCACTGCCGTCGTTTACTCGACCGTCAGACGTGAAGACTTTCGACTCGGCGAACGTCGAAGTTTTGTTGCAGACGACGTCGGCCTTCGACTCTTTGTACAGACTTCTGCAAGCAGAGAACCGCATCGAACTGACAATGTTTCACTACAGATGTCACCCACTATACACGCCACCATGCAATATTAATGCTCACTATTAATGTAGGGTGTCCAAATGTCACATTTCTTTATGTTTTGATAATTTCTAGAATTTTTAGCTGCATATGAAGTTGAGATAAATCCTAAATGTGTCCGGACTGTCAGAAATTCGAACTCTCTAAAGCACTTCTTTTAGGCTTTCTCTTTATCTTTCCCCCTCTTTTGTAACACTCCCTAAATATTGTCGTTGGTCACTCAAATGAAGAAAACGAAAATGTTCGGATTCAAGCCAAACCACAATACAAGGGGTCTGCGCGCACATATAGTTCCAGAAAATAAAGTTAGGATCGTGGCGTTGCACCAGGGCGTTTTTTAACATATAAAATGGGGAGGGGGGCAGTGCCCTTTCATTTGCCCCCCAGTCAAACCAACGTGCCCCCCCAAGCGTGTCCCCATTTTCCCTAACCAGCCCCATGTTTTTTCACTGGTGGCATAATCAAGAAAGTTCCAAAGTAATAGAAGGGCAATATGTCTACAAAAATCAATTTACTGATATGGCTGAATATTAAAAACGGACGCCCGAGTGTCAGTTCATCAAGCAGCCTTGATCTGTTCACTTCCATCACACATGACCACACTCCTGACGACAAAGATCACCACCTTACCCAGACACCTGGTCAGGAAACCGACTACGCAACTTCAGACCAGAGACCGTCAAGTTCCCGCACACCGGCGTACAAAGGAATTCCGTTAACTATTGCAGATATTGTCAACAAATTCCCGGAGCTTCGCTCATTTTCGGCAAAGAAATATGGCCGAACAAGGGCTCACATTCTATGTACAACATGTCAGGAGTATGAGGAGATGGCAAAAAAAAGTTCTAAATATTGCACTATATCAATCGCAAGCGGAGTCAGAGCGGACTGTATTGATATGTTGGAAAGGGTCATTGACCATACGACCTCTAAACCGCACATAACAGCAACAAACAAGAAGAATATGGACGAATCCTGGGAAGAGTGCACAACGTCGCATCCATGGCTACACGCACTCACTGCTTACAATAAGACTGTTCTTGCGATGCTTCTGCGAATGGCCGTCGACGTACACAACGACTGTCTAATCGAAACGGTCTCCGCCCGATCGTGGCCGATGCGATCTCTGGCTTGTTTGGCGTCGGATCATCGTTTGGC
>BSQZ01000014.1:7095000-7267500 GCA_033239005.1 Lamellibrachia satsuma
ATAAAAAAAATGCAGGTGTCAAATCTATTCACATAAATGTCCACCTAAGAAAGGTCATGTCCGAATCATTGTGATGTGTGAGGGTGTGTTGTGTGAGGGAGTGACGTTTGAGGACATGATGTGTGATGGCATTATATGTGAGGTTGTGATGTGTGAGGGCGTGATGTGTGAGGGCATGATGTGTAAGGGCGTGATGTGTGAAGGCATGTGTGAGGGCATGATGTGTGAGGGTGTGATGTGGTGATGTGTGAGGGCATGATGTATGAGGGCATGATGTGTGAGGGCGTGATGTGCTTGATGTGTGATGGGCGTGATGTATGAGGGTGTGTTGGAAATATGTGTCATATGCCCATGGGACAGAATTTATTTGTTGACTAGACCCAATAATATGTGCATGTACATAGAAATAAATAAAGAATTTGAGAAACTGCCACATTGGAACTGCACATTTGCAAATAATAGAAATAAAACAAGAACCGTCAAGAGTGGTGACTAAGTGCCCCTGTCCGTGGGGTCTCATTAATTGGGGGCATAAAATTTAAGAATGGCAAGGGACAAGAAACATTGAGATAGCAGATCCAAAGTACATCCAGTGACACTGACTGATTCAACAAAGGTTGGGGTGTTTACAGTGGAGACACATAGAATGTCACATGACACAACAAGATGTCCTGAAATCTAAGAATCCTATAATTTAGCACTGCAACCACCGCAGCACTTGATCTTGACAGTGGGTTTGGGTTTACAAATAGACACTACCAGCTCTGTGAGTCCAAGACAGGGCACACATCTGTGTGGGGTCTTTTACTTCACCTGACACAGACTCCAGGTAGAAGGGACATACATATTTTAGTGTCTCATCCAAAAGACACATATTTCCTTCCTTCCTCTCCTGTCATATGCTGGGTGATGTGGCAAGTTGTACCCAATTTTTATGAAATGTCCAGGTAGGCTACAGCCTGGGGTACGAACCCAGCACCTCCTGGTCTGGCCAATCAAGCTAATGTTATCGTGTCATTTCCCCACACTTGCATCCATACGCTGGCATCAACAACCTACTATGTTATTACATCAAAACTGAAGGTGTCATCCCTATATTTGTGCCAGTAGCGCACACTGGGATGTGCTTATCTCTTGTAACTGAATGCTTGGGCGGGGCAAAAAACACATCCTGGAATAGCAACCTCTGCATGGGTGGGGGTGGAGGTGGTGAGGGAGGGGGTGGAGGTGGTGGGGGGGGTGTAAGGTGAGAAGTGAACACGAGGCAGACCTGGCTGGGGCAGGTTTATGAGGAAGCAAGGCTGAAGAAAGCTGTGAAGTACAACACATGGCCAGTGACAGAACACACCACCACAGTAACACACGCCTGGAGAAACTGATTTCTTTCAAGGGAATATCCCAGAAAATAATAGTAGTTTATCATGTTGTATGTAAGTGTTATTCATGTTCACACATCAATGATGGCTGTGAATAGTTTACTTAATCAACAGTATGAAATTCCTAACAAGCTAGTAATATATTTACCATTCAGCTACAGGCTATTGGTACGGGTAACTTCATTCATTCAATTGTGTCCTTATAGGATGATATTAGGCAAAATGACACTAATGCTATGACTCATGTGGTTGATAGACACATTTACCCCCTGTGTGAGATATTTTACTCCCCTTGGCATAGACCTCAGGTAGGGATAAGGGACCAGCTTTTAGCATCTCTTCCAAAAGACACAAGCAGTGGAGTGAAGAAACTTCCCAGGTTTTTAAATGGCAGCAGTGAACGCTGCCCTCAAATGACTCTGGTGCCCTTAGCTGGGTTACACCACCCCACCTAAGGTATTACTATTATGACAACATGCACATTACACGCTATTAACATATATAAATGTACATTTTAATAGTGTATAAAGTCCCTTAATGCATCTTTGTGGCTGGGCAACACATGCCATTGTCAGTGCTGTTTCACAGTGAATCACACTGATGGCATTGTCACTGCACCTACAGTGGTAGCTTCCTGCCCAACATGTCACCACAAGGCACTTGTCTAAAGTATTCCACCACCCACAACGGTAGCTATCTCCAGTTGGGTGAGGTAGGTAGGCCAGACAGGTGAATGAATCATCTGTGTCAGGAACCACAAGCATTTAGTTGGAAACCAACCAAATCTGCTGGATGCCAAACTATACTGTCAACGTCTAACAAGGAGAAGTCTTCATTATCCTGTGCTGCATCTGACACAATGACATAGTTGGCAAACTGCCTGTCTGTCTGGCTTTAGTGGTTGTCTATCTTGTCATCTCTGTCTTCAATAAAATATCTAGTCCTTAGCATAGTTCTGACAGTATTGAGCACTGACCATTACTTATGTGATTTTTTCAGGCGATACTATTGTAAACACTGATCTAATCAAATGTATAATATCAAGATACTGGTTGACCTTAAAAAAAAACAGGGTGGCTTCTGTGTACTGAGGCATGATGCTTGATGAGATACCCCTAAATAGCTGATCACAACTAAACTGGGAGGTAGTAGTGAGTTTATAGATCGAGATCACCCACTCTGTGGGTCCACAACAGGTTTACCCATTTCCCTGTGTGGGATCTCTTACTTCCCCTGGCATAGACACCAGGTAGAAAGGAAAACATATTTTTGTTTCTGTTCTGAAAGATCACCAGCTCTGTGAGGTGTACTGAGTCTACGATAGGTTTCTTCCATTTCCCTGTGTGGATTTTTTACTTGTAGAAGGTACCAACTGTTTTTAGTGCCTGTAATAAAATGCGTGAAGACAAAGTACCTGAGAACACAGAGGTGACTGCTGTTCTCTGTCACTCCCATGTTTAGTGAAACAGCAGCGTATGGATTTGAACCACTTTCCCCTCAATCAACAGTCCTTCCAATTGAGTACAACTGACTCTGCTGCACAGACCTGTCTACCTATGCCATTCAATTGTACTGCTGCACAGACCTGTCTAGTATCTATCTATGTCATTCAGTTGTATTGCTGCACACACCTGTCTACCTATGCCATTCAATTGCACTGCTGCATAGACCTGTCTACCTATGTCATTCAATTGTACTGCTGCATAGACCCGTCTACCTATGTCATTCAATTGTACTGTTGCATAAACCTGTCTAGTATCTACCTGTCATTCAATTGTACTGCTGCACACACCTGTCTACCTATGCCATTCAATTGTACTGCTGCATAGACCTGTCTACCTATGTCATTCAATTGTACTGCTGCACAGACCTGTCTAGTATCTATCTATGTCATTCAATTGTACTGCTGCACACACCTGTCTACCTATGCCATTCAATTGCACTGCTGCATAGACCTGTCTACCTATGTCATTCAATTGTACTGCTGCATAGACCCATCTACCTATGTCATTCAATTGCACTGTTGCATAAACCTGTCTAGTATCTACCTGTCATTCAATTGTACTGCTGCACACACCTGTCTACCTATGCCATTCAATTGTACTGCTGCATAGACCCGTCTACCTATGTCATTCAATTGTACTGCTGCATAGACCTATCTAGTATCTACCTATGTCATTCAATTGTACTGCTGCACACACCTGTCTACCTATGCCATTCAATTGCACTGCTGCATAGACCCGTCTACCTATGTCATTCAATTGTACTGTTGCATAAACCTGTCTAGTATCTACCTATGTCATTCAATTGTACTGCTGCACACACCCGTCTACCTATGTCATTCAATTGTACTGTTGCATAAACCTGTCTAGTATCTACCTATGTCATTCAATTGTACTGCTGCACACACCTGTATACCTATGCCATTCAATTGCACTGCTGCATAGACCTATCTACCTATGTCATTCAATTGTACTGCTGCATAGACCCGTCTACCTATGTCATTCAAGTGTAAAGCTGCACAAACCTGTCTACCTATGCCATTCAATTGTACATGTGTATCTGCCAAAAACACTGCAGCTAGGTTTAGCCTTACCAACAGCGCCAATGTTGCTGGTTCCCCAGAGCTAACCCTCTCTCCCCTGATATTCCCATCTCGTTGTTTGTTGTCTATTTCTACCAGTCTGTGTAGACTTGTTCCAGTTCTGTCTGCTCTTGGGAAGGCAGACAGCTGAGACAAGATAATGTTGTAATAAAGTGTGTTCCTGTGTCACCAGTGCTTAACTGCTTGTAGGCAAATAGTCCCCACAGGACGGCAGTGTAATATAAGACAGACAAGTGCACACAAATCATATATGTATGTTCCCATCCGCATACTACTTGGAGGCAGAGGAAAATAAAACTTAAAACTCCATCCTCAATTTATTAATCCACTGTGAATTAGGTTTGCTGATGTTCAAAATGTAAACAGCTAAAGCAGTGAATTTAATAACTGAGAGCGTATTTAAAATTGTTAAATTTAAATCAATGAAAGTTTGGCTTCAGTTCAGGTAACTTGTTCAAGTCTTATGTTATATTAAAAAAGCCAGATAAATTTTGCCATTTTGGGCTGAATTTTGACCATATCTGGTTAAAAATAATATAATAGCTTGTCTGATGATTTCACTGAAACTAAATAGCAAATTTGTACAAATGAGTTAACATGTGGTAGAAGACAGTAGGTGGGTCAATTATCACTAAAAGAGTCTGAAATGACACAAGCAACAAAACTGAATTGAGAAGGAACCTTAAAATGAAAAGACAGTGAAAGTTACAGAATAGAGACAGGGCTGAGTGAATCATGGACAGTGAAAGTTACAGAATAGAGACAGGGCTGAGTGAATCATGGATAGTGAAAGTTACAGAATAGAGACAGTGCTGAGTGAATCATGGATAGTGAAAGTTACAGAATAGAGACAGGGCTGAGTGAATCATGGATAGTGAAAGTTACAGAACAGAGACAGGCCTAAGTGAATCATGGATATCTATTTACTTCTGCATCCAAAGCAGATATATGAAAGAGGATGTGAAGTGGAAGAAAGGAAAGCGGAAGTGAAACAGGATGTATTTGACCTCTACAGCACTTATAAAACATGCTCACAGGCTTCAGTGGGTGATGCTGGCAGAATTTGTTTATACCACTGTAGGGTCAGTAGGGTCTGCACACATACTGACAAAGTGTGGTTGTTTGGTGTGACAAGGAACAGCAATCTCCTCCTATATTCCTAGGTAGTTTCTGTCTCCACTCATTTTAGTAGTCACCAGCTGTGGATAAATCAGGCATTTAGTGCATCTGCGCATGCATCATGTGGTCTAAACCAGAAATAAACGATTTATGACCCGTACAAGTATTGTGTGTAATTAACATCTGTCTTTTTGTCTACACACGTGGGCATGCAAAAGAAACGTGACATTTGATGGTCCTCTATAATGTTAATTTTCTTGAGAAAATAATGAGAATATGAAAAAAATTCTTCAGGCAGAAACCTCACAGTGTTTCTTTGATCAGAGTGACATAGACCTGGTTTAACAGAAACCTCACAGTGTTTCTTTGATCAGAGTGACATAGACCTGGTTTAACAGAAACCTCACAGTGTTTCTTTGATCAGAATGGCATAGACCCGGTTTAACAGAAACCTCACAGTGTGTCTTTGATCAGAGTGGCATAGACCCGGGTTAACAGAAACCTCACATCAGAGTTGCATAGACCCGGTTTAACAGAAACCTCACCGTGTGTCTTTGATCAGAGTGGCATAGACCCGGTTTAACAGAAACCTCACAGTGTGTCTTTGATCAGATTGGCATAGACCCGGTTTAACAGAAACCTCACAGTGTGTCTTTGATCAGATTGGCATAGACCCGGGTTAACAGAAACCTCACCGTGTGTCTTTGATCGGAGTGGCATAGACCTGGGTTAACAGAAACCTCACCGTGTGTCTTTGATCAGAGTGGCATAGACCCGGGTTAACAGAAGCACCATAAATGTAGTAGTAGCCCACCTCTAAATCCTGTGAAATTGACAGTTTAACAATTCTAATAGTGTGTGGTCAAGAGATTAGAACATCTGTGTGGTCAAGATATTAGAACATGTGTGGTCAAGATGTTAGAACACACCTGTGTGGTCAAGAGATTAGAACATATCTGTGTGGTCAAGATGTTAGAACATATCTGTGTGGTCAAGATGTTAGAACACACCTGTGTGGTCAACAGATTAGAACATATCTGTGTGGTCAAGATGTTAGAACATACCTGTGTGGTCAAGAGATTAGAACATTTATTATATAACATGATTTTATGATAAGATAATCAGACTTTGAAACGTTAACTTTAAGGACCATGTACTACAGTTCATTGGTGCACCAGTATAATGACACCACAGGGTGTTGAGGCTGTAACTACAGTGACTGTCACCCAAGTACCAGTGTAATGACACCACAGGGTGTTGAGGCTGTAACTACAGTGACTGTCACCCAAGTACCAGTGTAATGACACCACAGGGTGTTGAGGCTGTAACTACAGTGACTGTCACCCAAGTACCAGTGTCAAATACAACTGTCAAGACTGTAGGAAACTTGACCTGGAGAGACCTAGCCCTTCAAGGAGTGAGTGGCTAGTCTTCCATGGAAGTTCTAAATCCAGTCCAGTGGCGTCCAGTGGTGCTTAGTGGGCCGATTACAATAATACAAACACACCCTTCAACACTACAGACAAACCTTGTCTGCGGTAGTCCAACAATGTACTAGAAGTAGAACTCTGGCAATCACCACCATTGGTTACATGATTAATAGGAATGCTTAACAGGATTTTCACACAGACAGCTGACACATGGGAAGCCAAGAGCCATGTGGTGAATCTGGTGCACAATAGTTCCTTCATAGTAAAGAAAAGAGGTAAATTTATTGAAAAATTATTCGTTGCTCAGAGTGCCGTACACTTTGTCCCTGGCAGACCTGTTCACACAAACACCATTTCAACATCTGTAGAAGCTTCCAGCCATGCTGGAATTGCTGCACGAAAGCTGTTCGCTCTTATAATCTCATCACTGTCGATTGCTAGGTACTCATTTATACAGCTGGATGAACTGAGGCAAAGTGGGCTGAACAAAACAAGTTTAGAAAATGGCGGCACGTTGACTTGGAACACGAACATTTGGCTCACCAAGGAAATAAAAAGTCGACAACTGCTTGTCCAGTTTTTAATTTGCTTGGTAACAAATGTCTGGTGAACAAGTCCTACATTAGTGGACTTGAACCCTAGTGCGCTCAACTGACAGTCTAGCCCTTTAATTAACCGCCAAGCTACAACTCCCCCATAAGCGGAGTTGTTTTTCCACATGTTGACACCACTATTGCGACCTGTTAAATCCATGGGAACAGACACAGTCCAATAGTTGTAGGTCTAACCTTGTGGTGGTCTTAATTGGGTCTGAAATATTACAATCAAAATAGCCAATTCTTCGGATAACAGAATAAACGGAAGGCAAATTTCTGCAAATTACCTATTTCACCTGTGGAAACTTTTACTAGAATTAAGGGCTACATGTTTTGAGAGCATCTAATGACATGGGGTAGGAGGGTTAATGAGCACTCTATTCAGTAAAGTAGGAAGACTCCTATGACAGGGTGGAATCCTCCCAGCAGGGTAGTTACCCATGAGTCACACTCACCCCAGTGATTACAGTTTGATGTGTTCTGTCACATGTGTAGAACCCTCACTTGTCATGGATACCATGGACCAGAAAAAACCCAGTTGACACACTTTGTGAAGTAGAACTGGAAAATGTGTCATAAACCACAAGTTCAGTGAAGAAGGATGTGAGAGTAATTATGTATAATGAGCCTTAACCATGACCCAAGCCCACAGGGAAGACAGGGGTGCAGAGACTGCCTAAATGGACAGAAAACAACTAGTGGTTCAGATGGATGGATGGACAGACATAATCATATGGACAAATAAATGGACAGACGGACAGAATAAGAGTCTAGACAGACACACAGATGGATATACGGATGAACACATGGACAGTATACAAACAGACAGACAGACAGTAAGATGACCACTGACCTGATCACAGACGAGGTCCCACTTCTTCTCGTCGTCATACTTCTTGAGGACATTAGCCTTGTCTGGGGGCAGGTCCATGGAGGCCTACAACACAGTGACCAAGGTCAGCACTCTATACAACACGGACAGGTCCATGGAGGCCTACAACACAGTGACCAAGGTCTGCACTCTATACAACACGGACATGTCCATGGAGGCCTACAACACAGTGACCACGGTCAGCACTCTATACAATACGGACAGGTCCATGGAGGCCTACAACACAGTGACCACTGTCAGCACTCTATACAATACGGACAGGTCCATGGAGGCCTACAACACAGTGACCACGGTCTGCACTCTATACAATACGGACAGGTCCATGGAGGCCTACAACACAGTGACCAAGGTCTGCACTCTATACAATACGGACAGGTCCATGGAGGCATACAACACAGTGACCAAGGTCTGCACTCTATACAATACGGACAGGTCCATGGAGGCCTACAACACAGTGACCACGGTCTGCACTCTATACAACACGGACAGGTCCATGGAGGCCTACAACACAGTGACCAAGGTCTGCACTATATACAATACGGACAGGTTCATGGAGGCATACAACACAGTGACCAAGGTCTGCACTCTAAACAATATGGACAGGTCCATGGAGGCCTACAACACAGTGACCACGGTCTGCACTCTATACAATACGGACTGGTCCATGGAGGCCTACAACACAGTGACCAAGGTCTGCACTCTATACAATACGGACAGGTCCATGGAGGCCTACAACACAGTGACCAAGGTCTGCACTCTATACAATACGGACAGGTTCCTGGAGGGTTACAACACAGTGACCACTGTCAGCACTCTATACAATACGGACAGGTCCATGGAGGCATACAACACAGTGACCAAGGTCTGCACTCTAAACAATACGGACAGGTCCATGGAGGCATACAACACAGTGACCAAGGTCTGCACTCTATACAAAACGGACAGGTCCATGGGGGCCTACAACACAGTGACCACGGTCAGCACTCTATACAATACGGACTGGTCCATGGAGGCCTATAACACAGTGACCATGGTCAGCACTCTATACAATATGCAGGGGTGAGATTTAGCAGTCGCCCGGTCGCCAATGGCGCCCAAAAATGGCTTCAGGCAACTTTAATTTTTAACTTTCACTACAGTGGGCCCGCATGGCGACTCAAAATATTTACGGAGCTGCAATATTTTAGACAAAGTAAAAATAAACGGACATCTCAGATGCTTGGAGACTTCTTGCGTAGACTGCTGGTGTACCATGTTATGAAAACAAAACAATCTGTCACATATGTACAATTGTATATTGTATTTTATTCAGTATCATGTATTACATTGTATTGATCCTGCCTTGAAAATTAATTTTTTCAAAACTGTTTGTTTTTAATGTTTTTATTTGTTGTTGATGTCGTTCATACATTCTATCTTCAAAGTATTTACTTTCTATCATCAAAGTATTTATTAGCAAGTGGACTACCTAAGAAGCTGTCGGGCTACTTCACTTTGCAAGGTTGGTAGCCCGCCTGGCTACCTTCCATGACTTGCTAAATCTCAACCCTGAATATGGACAGGTCCATACATTTCCTGTAGACCCAAGAATGCATGTAAAAATATACTTTTCTGTAATAAATAGTAAAATAAGCAAGAAACCTAATATTATGGTTATACACCACCAAATCTCTTGTTTAAAGAAGCCATACCCAAGAATGTTGTACAGCAAATAAACTAGTTTTCATCAACTTCCATATCTCAATATGAGATCATTAATCCTGGGTCAATATTTGGCATACTATCTGGATCCTGATTCCAAATATGAAAACATGGTGTGGTTTTGTTGTCCTTATTTTATGCAGCACTGTCCTGGAGGTCACAGCTGAGGTGACGCCTTGACTGAGCTCAGGCACTATATATGCAGGATTAAAATAAGTGCACTCACTAAATCGCACTAATGCCGAGGTTTATGTACGACAGTGTAGATTCCTTCATGTGAAGAACCTACACTTAGGCTGGTTTACTCTCTCACAGCAGTGATACTGTCTACTTGTGATGGGCACGGTGGAGAAGACACTAATATAAGACAAGGAGCATCTCCACATTCTGTGTCACACTGACTTCTAGAGAACAAGCCGAGAGAGAGAGGGGGTGAGAGAGAGGGAGAGTGAGAGCGAGAGAGAGAGAGAGAGAGAGAGAGAGAGAGAGAGAGAGAGAGAGAGAGAGAGAGAGAGAGAGAGGATAGACTCATAGAGAAAGAGTGAGAGGAGAGAGAGACAGTAGAGATACAGGGGTGGGGAGGGAAGGAGGGAGGTAGGGAGAATGGGATGGGGAGGGAGGGAGAATGGGGTGGGAAGGGAGGGAGATGGGGAGGGTGGAGAGAGAGAGATAACATGGGCTGGTTAATGTGAAAGAGAAACACTTCACTTTATGTCAGCTCCCAGCAGTTCTCATAAGTATCAATGTTTTCAATTTCAGTGAAAAAGTGTCAAGTAATCCTTAAAACGTGTGTGTGTGTGTGCGTACGTGCATGCGTGCGTGCGGGTTTGTATGTATGTATGTATGTATGTATGTATGTATGTATGTATGCCCATAGACTTGCTGAACACACATAAACTCATAAACTTGTTCAGTAGAAACTTTGGTGTTACTAACTGAAGGCGTTGTAAGGGATCAAAGCAGCAACGAACTGATGATGCATGAACAGAATACAAAGTAGGACTGAGGAGAAAACAAGCCATAAACACCCACAAACATCAGTTGCATGCACAACTCCGTGAGGCAGTCCCAGACGACACTTCACTAACATACAAGTATACTAAACACACCCTGGTCTTCTCTGTGTAGCAGTCCCAGACGACACTTCACTAACATACAAGTATACTAAACACACCCTGGTCTTCTCTGTGTAGCAGTCCCAGACGACACTTCACTAACATACAAGTATACTAAACACACCCTGGTCTTCTCTGTGTAGCAGTCCCAGACGACACTTCACTAACATACAAGTATACTAAACACACCCTGGTCTTCTCTGTGTAGCAGTCCCAGATGACACTTCACTAACATACAAGTAAACTAAACACACCCTGGTCTTCTCTGTGTATCAGTCCCAGACGACACTTCACTAACATACAAGTATACTAAACACACCCTGGTCTTCTCTGTGTAGCAGTCCCAGACGACACTTCACTAACATACAAGTATACTAAACACACCCTGGTCTTCTCTGTGTAGCAGTCCCAGACGACACTTCACTAACATACAAGTATACTAAACACACCCTGGTCTTCTCTGTGTAGCAGTCCCAGACGACACTTCACTAACATACAAGTACACTAAACACACCCTGGTCTTCTCTGTGTAGCAGTCCCAGACAACACTTCACTAACATACAAGTATACTAAACACACCCTGGTCTTCTCTGTCTATCAGTCCCAGAGAACACTTCACTAACATACAAGTATACTAAACACACCTTGGGCTTGTCTGCTGCAGCACAGTCCCAGAGACAATAAGTTTACTACATGATGTCATGATGTAGCTGTAGACGTAACAATACTACAACGTTTTTACTTTTACTGGATCTGATGAGATAAAAAGACCACAACGTCAATACTGTTATTGTAACAGTCCACTGATGACCAACTGAAGTAGGAGTAGAATGACCACAGGAGAAAACATGCTGTGAAAACACTACCACAACAACTAGCGCCATTCCCTGAGGTAACAATTAGTATTCAGATCTACTGCTCATGGCAGACATGTCTGTGCCTTCCCAGTGGTGGCTGGGCCTGGCGTAGACCACTGTCTGTGTATAATGCACCTCTGTAGGCAGCAGACTTGCCTTATCCTATGGACTACCTGCAGGTCTACAACAGTGAACACTGGCCAACAGACCTGCCTTGTCATATGGACTACCTGCAGGGCTACAACAGTGAACACTGGCCAACAGACCTGCCTTATCCTATGGACTACCTGCAGGGCTACAACAGTGAACACTGCCAACAGACTTACCTTATCCTATGGACTACCTGCAGGGCTACAACTGTGAACACTGGCCAACAGACCTGCCTTATCCTATGGACTACCTGCAGGGCTACAACTGTGAACACTGGCCAACAGACCTGCCTTATCCTATGGACTACCTGCAGGGCTACAACAGTGAACACTGGCCAACAGACTCAAGACAAGTACATTAAAAAGTAGAAGTGCAGAAAATGACTAAAACTGGTTTCTTAACAAAGTTAGGACTTGGTCTGAACCAACTATGAGATCAAAAAGAAAACTCTAACAAATTGCTGTAAGTGTCAAGATTCAAGTCCAACAAATTGCTGAACTGTGTACTGGCAGTTGGGCGGGTGAAAAAAACGTAGCCTGATAGACGGCGACACTTGATTGTAATCTGAATGCTATAGACCGGTTAACCAAATACAAATTTACACAGAATTTAAAGGAAAAAACATTACGGATTTCAACCAAAAGAAAATGGCATGTCTTGGACAAACAACAAGTTTGACATAATATTATAGTAGGACATGGACTAAAACTACGCATTCGGTGATTTTTGCTACTGCACAAGTTATTCAACAGTGACTGCAACATATATTCTTACTGGATTGGCTTTTATTTATCAATCTGGTCTGATAGGAGCAGAACCTATTTACCCACCTTTGGAATGTATGCAACAGTGCAGCACTTGACATTACATAAATAGCACCTACTGTAATAGTTGACCACTTTGTCATAGTGGTAGTTGGCCCCATGCTGTATAAACAGCAGTATTTATTCAAAACAGTCCCCCTGTGTAGCCTAACATGGGAGTTTCGTGGTGTATATGCACTGGTGTATATGCACTGGAGTACAACTTTTTATTAATGTGAAAAAAATTTGATACATGTAATTCCGAGTGCAAAAGTCTACATCCAGCTAAAATCAATCAGGCTTATTTACAGCGGGATGAGGGGAGCGGGATGAGGTGGGTTGGCGGAACTTGATCAACTATGTTGACAGGCTGCTGAAAAGTCTGAACGGAAGGGAGCGCCATAACTTCTGTGGGGAGTAGCTTGTCTGAATAGGGACAGGATATCACTAATCCCCCATGGCTCCTCCCAAGGAAATATACATGTCACCATATAGCTAAATATTTGATCACGCCAACACAAACACCTTACTTATCTACCCCCACCCTTTGTCTACCTAAAGCAGCAGGCTAAATAATAGGGATAATGAGGAGAAATGGATGCCTGAAAATACTTCCAAAGGACGTATCAAGTGATGTGTTCTCATGACACGGGCTGCGCTTCAACTTCTGGTTTGGTGCTTGTCTGGTGACCAGGAGGTTCTAGAACCCCAAGTCATGTCACCAGGAGGTTCTAGAACCCCAAGTTGTGTCACCAGGAGGTTCTGGAACCCCAAGTTGTGTCACCAGGAGGTTCTGGAACCCTAAACCTTGTCACCATGAGGTTCTGGAACCCCAAGTTGTGTCACCAGGAGGTTCTGGAACCCTAAACCTTGTCACCATGAGGTTCTGGAACCCTAAACCTTGTCACCAGGAGGTTCTGGAACCCTAAACCTTGTCACCATGAGGTTCTGGAACCCTAAACCTTGTCACCAGGAGGTTCTGGGACCTCAAACCTTGTTACCAGGAGGTTCTAGAACCCCAAGTCATGTCACCATGAGGTTCTGGAACCCTAAACCTTGTCACCAGGAGGTTCTGGGACCTCAAACCTTGTCACCAGGAGGTTCTGGAACCACAAAGACTTGTCACCAGAAGGTTTTGGAACCCCAAGCCTGATCACCAGGTGGTTCTGAATTCCAAACGGACCTGTGTTTTAGATGCAATATCTAGTGCCTATGCCAGGGAGATTACAAGATCCTACATGGGGGTCTCTATATCTAACCAACACAATGGTATGAACTGAGGGAAGCACACAGCTCAGCAGTATCCAATCACATTACAAATGTCACTAATGAGGTCTGGCAGGAAGTGGGAGGTCCCCTCAAAAATAAGTAGGAAGTTGGATTGGTATGAGGTGGACTCTCAAAAATGGTGGGAGGTGGGAGAGTAGCCCCACAAACAGGTGGAAGATGGGAGATTAGTCCCCAAAACAGGTGGGAGGTTGAGACCCCTGCCACACCCCCTCACTACTACAGACATGTTATGGAAGTAGACAGGGAGAACTTCCTACTTACTATTCCCAACCCTTAAATCTATAAACACCACCATGGGAACTGCCCATGCCACCTATGGGAAACATCCTAGTAGTACCAAATGAACTGTCTAATATATTTCCCAGTGCAGTTATTTCACTGCCACCGCACCAAACAGCATCGATTTGTGAGCATTTACTAACAGATTATCCAATTAGTAAGCACACAGCTGCCTTTGTGCTGCCCAGGGAATGACACAATACAAATGCGGCTGCTTTTTTATGTCTCTACCACAGCATGCGTCATTTTTATTGTCTGTCATCCAGAGTTCTGAACACAGTAATGGTACGTTCTGTGTTCCAGAAATTGGGTCACATACATACTTATAATTGTATTTAAATAAAATTATTTTGCGTATTTCAAATTTGAATTTTCCTGAAGTCCGTATTTGATGTTCATATATATCAGTATTTCGTCAGCTACATGCCAAAATATGTGCAGCAACTTGTATTTGGTCTGTATACATCATCAACATACACACTTCAGGTTCTTAATCCTACTTAAGTCTCTCCTTCACCAACTAAACAAACTATTAAAGAAATAGAATGTTTGTAATTGATAGGTTGTATATAGCATATTTGGCCCTTCTGATTTAGTAAAAACTTTAGTTAATCAGCTCCAAACGCTGGGTCAAATGTACCTAACTTGATCACCAAATCTAGCTGAGGCTCTCTCAATAATTATATTGGGCAAGACTGGAATGTCATAAATAATGATAGTCTCACAAACAAACCATAGACAAGCTGACAGGCTGTGAGAAATATCTCTATAACCACAATGTCCCGCATACCAGAGACAATGGCACCAAGATCAACCCACTACAGTCAACACTTGAGTGACCCAATGCTGACAGACACTAAACTTTCTTATCTGGAGGGGTTTATCCATTGGTGTCTACATAGAATAAATCTACTCCTCCGGATCTGCCTTGAATGTGAATGACATCCCCTGTGGATGCTTCCTGTCCTCAATTAAGGATGTCTCCCAACATCCCACAGTCAGCTTGCACACAACTCTCAACGTTAACACTTGGGAACCACTTCTCAGCAAGGTTTATCTTACGTTTAACAAGTATTGAACCCCAGAACTTATGCTGTGAAATATAAAAGTCAAGTCAGGTGTTTTAATAACAATTTTAATGTGTTATGGCTGGTGATAGTTAAGGATTGGAAACAAAGTGCTTGCAGGCAACAGCCACTTCAAGAATGGAATTCTAAACAAGATGTTGCCCAAAGCTTAAAGGTTTGCTATTCTCATTTAAAATTCATTTTGCAAAAACCTAAACTTACCTAGTATTCACTGCTGCAACATGCTAGCTCGTTTGTGCAACTTTTGTACGGAGTTTTTATGAAATCATCAGACAAACTATTAAATTACTTAATGTTTGGTTAAACATTAACCATTTCAGTACTACAGCCCTGATCTGCTGTGACCACTGAATACTGCATTCCCAATGAATATGCAAGAAAATCGACTGCATCACTTCAAGTCAAGATTTCAGCAACAAAAATGCATTTTATGAATAGGAATATCATATATATTTTTGAAAGTACGATAATCAGCGAGTAACATGGGCCATATCATTTTACATGTTGCTGTTATGGTAACCGGCAATCCAAGATGGCTGCCTCGATTTCAACGTTTTTGCAGTTACTGAACACAGTTGTATGCCAATGTACATACTGAATGTAAACTACTCATGCTACAGGAGTATACTACAATATAAAATACAATATAAAGAACATTTTGTGGAGTATAAGAAAGTGAAAAATAAGTTATTTATCTGTATTTTATATTTACCTGACAGAAGTGTTTATTTGTATATTTGCTTACACGTCCATCGCTACTGGACAGATTCCAATTGACGGATTCACAGACACCTTTTCCTTTTTATAAAAATCAAATTTCTGTCAATGGTGCATCATATCCAGCATTGATAGTACAGTGCGCAGCTCATCCTCGCGGTTCACATTGTCACTTTCATCATCACTGATGTCCGAGTAGTGATCGAAAATACTCCTGCTGTCAGTGTCCGTTTCGCCTCCGACTCGGTCGCTAAGTTTGCCAACATCATTGTTGTTTCAATCATCAACATCCAACAAAGAAAGGTAAAAGTTATTTAAATGATGAATGTAGCCAATGCCGAAAATCCAGACTGTCGTACTGTAGCGCCACACACCGCTAGGCCGGAATTCTGGCCTGTTGTACTAAAATGGTTAATTGAAGTGAAATTGGAAACACTGAACTCACAATAAAGGTGAAATTTCATAACTTTGTCATGCGATCAGTGAGAGGATGGAAGTCATGTTCATGAGAGGCACTGACCCACGAAGTGTTTACCATTTGGGATATCCAGTATTTTAAGTCGTATCAAATCTAACGACTAAAGTCAATTGATGATTTGATGACTTGAACAAAAACATGCATTTTAAAATGAAATAAACTGTTGATATTACTTAAACTATTCACACGTTACATATTTGGATATCAATGAACCGGATTCGTGATAGGTTAAATCAGTTGAGGATGGAGTTTTAACATAATTATTATTGGTCTACAATAGTTATGATTGTTTATAAATTAGAAAAGCTACTAAAATTATATCTTATATCTAAGCCTGAGGCTGACCAGAGGTACTCAGTCTGCTGTGTCCTTTCAGAGTGGACAGGACAGTCTGTTGACAGGCCCCACAAGGCTGACCAGTGGTACTCAGTCTGCTGTGTCCCCTCAGAGTGGACAGGACGTCTGTTGACAGGCCCCATAGGGCTGACCAGAGGTACTCAGTCTGCTGTGTCCCCTCAGAATGGACAGGACAGTCTGTTGACAGGTACCACAAGGCTGACCAGTGGTACTCAGTCTGTTGTGTCCTCCCAGGGTGGACAGGACGTCTGTTGACAGGCCCCACAAGGCTGACCAGTGGTACTCAGTCTGCTGTGTCCTCCCAGGGTGGACAGGACGTCTGTTGACAGACCCCATACGGCTGACCAGTGGTACTCAGTCTGTTGTGTCCCCCCCAGGGTGGACAGGACAGTCTGTTGACAGGCCCCATAGGGTTGACCAGAGGTACTCAGCCTGTTGTGTCCCCCCAGGGTGGATAGGACAGTCTGTTAACAGGCCCCATAGGGCTGACCAGACGTACTCAGTCTGTTGTGTCCTCCAAAGGTGGACAGGACAATCTGTTGACAGGCCCCATAGGGCTGACCAGTGGTACTCAGCATGTTGTGTCCCCCCCAAGGTGGACAAGGCAGCCTGTTGACAGGCCCCATATGGCTGACCTACTGACCTCAGACAGACATCTGCCAAGTACACATTACAGGGCTGTTACAGGTCTGGTTGGAGTGTGGAATAATGTGAACAACAAGTACCATTGACCTAGAACACACCCCAACAATGCAGGTACTTATCTCACACATCTACTGAGGTGAGCAAAATTATGGGCTTATAATAACCTCTGACCCTTGAATGGAGACATAATAATACCCACCCCCATGTCATCTAGGGTATCAACAGTCGGCTGGTGAATGACACGTGGGACAGACCATGGCAGTACCGAGGTAGACCACTGGACTGTTGATCAAGAGACACCACAGCAGAGTTCACTTGCTGTTTCTAAACTTTGTTCACCCCAGTGAAAGCGGAAGAGACACCACAGCAGAGTTCATTTGCTGTTTCTAAACTTTGTTCACCCCAGTGAAAGCAGAAGAGACACCACAGCAGAGTTCACTTGCTGTTTCTAAACTTTGTTCACCCCAGCGAAAGGGAAGAGACACCACAGCAGAGTTCACCTGCTGTTTCTAAACTTTGTTCACCCCAGTGAAAGGGAAGAGACACCACAGCAGAGTTCACTTGCTGTTTCTAAACTTTGTTCACCCCAGTGAAAGCGGAAGAGACAATAACAACCATTTGTCCCTTCTGCCTGATCCCAGTGTCTATGGCAAGGGGAATAAAAGATCCCACACAGGGAAATGGAAAAACCTGCCGAGAACTCACTGACTCTGATCTGAAAAAAGGATACGCACTGCATTAGAGGCTGGGTAAAAACATCCTACGATCGGCCGTGGTGCCAAGAGCCATGACCAAGCATTACTTCTCAACTGAGAGCATGTGTGAATAAAAACTTGGGTGATGATGATGATGATGCAGACCACGGACCTAAAGCAACAACAGACCCACATAACAATGAACCCATGGAAAATGAATTTTGTTAATTTCCTGAATTACATTAGTATTCTTGATGAAGTTCCTTTTAACCTAACTTATTAATAAAATGTTAGGTAAAATTATATTATTTAGAACTCTAAAAGGTAAAGGTACGTTCTCATATAGCGCGGTATCCAGTTCTTGGGACTGTTCAAAGTGCTTTACACTTCACCCCCTGGCACAACTGTTCATTCCAACGCCATCTCGACTTCTCTGGAAAGCGTTCAGTCATGCAGCAATTACTGCGTGAAGACTATTTGTTCAGATATCCACCTCTGTCTGTAGCCAGGTACTCATTTTATACAGCTGAGTGAACTATGGCAACGTGAGATGAACAAAATTGCCAAAGCTTCAAGACGGCAGCAACAGGAATCGAACCTGGGTTCTATCGATTGAGAGCCCAACGTTCTAACCATTAGGCTACAGCGCCCCACGAATATTAAGTAAGGTTTTATATTCATATTGACTTGAGTTAGGTTTTATATTCAGTTAGTTTACCTTTAAATTAATGTTTGATTAGTTTTAAACTTTTAACACAACACTGAGCTTTCTAAGAAACTATGCTATGTAAAAATAAATGTATATTATTATTATCATTACTTAGATTTACAGCATCTGTACATGATGCCACCGGCACAATTTCTATTGTACCTGTACATGACGCCAACGGAACAATTTCTATTGTACCTGTATATGATGCCACCGGCACAATTTCTATTGTACCTGTACATGACACAACCAGCACAATTTCTATTGTACCTGCACATGACACAACTAGCACAACTTCTAATGTACCATGAAATTTTATAGGCCAAAGCCCACAACGACTTTTAATGAGACAATGGGACTAGACAGATCAATGTCATCCCTGTGAGACTGCTGGAGCATGTCTGGTGGACTAACCCATCCAGCTACACAACTGAATAACCAGTCAATTCAATGGTTAACAGTTAATAGTTGCATTCAGAAAGAGTCATGTCAAATCTAGTTCAGAAATGGCTTCTGTTAACTGCCTGCACCAACATTATCAGAGAACTGTGATTTCTGACACAATGTTGACACTGGCATGGAAGCTGTACACTTGTGTCAACGACTATTTGTTATTGTTTGTGATAAAAGGTACCACATTCTACTGGGCTCAGCTGCTTGAGGATTTATCTGGGTGCAATCAAATCACATATCACATTTCATATGGGTTTTGGGAGACTCATGAATGTCTTAAATTTTTTAAACCTTTCTATATTTTTGCTTTCCACAGACTAAATTAGTCTGTCGATAAGAGGCAAATTTTGTAATAGACAGGTAATAGATAAGGCAATTTTTTAACATAATTGTAAATCATATTATTGTTATAATAAATTATAAAATTTATTAAAAACTATTTTAAAAATCCTGAAAAAAATCATACTAATAATCAAAATACAGAATTATTGCAATAAATCATAACTCATAACCAATGCATTGGCAGTCATGACATTCTTTGTGAATAACACCAGCAGCTTGATTTTGACCATAGATCTGCTATATTTAGCAATGCTGTTCAACACACGTGTGTGAATGCCAGTCATACATACTCAGTTAGATAATCTAATATCCTACATACTGCCTAAACCAGTATTGAGATTAAGGTCAAGCTCAGTTAAGTACTGGTCATCATAGTGTCAGTTAGATGACCAGGGATGGTCTAAATGGGATGGTAGAGGTCAGTTTCAACACATCACACCTGTCTAACCAGTGTCATCCTTGAATGAATCAATAACCCACATTCAGTCAACTCCAGTGGCTGATATTACCTCTGAACATTTTGTAATAGACTACAGTATGTCCACGCTGTGAGTACTAGAGTAACTAAACACAAGTGATTGCAAACATTAACACCAGGTCATTATGAATTACAGCTTTCTATTTTTGTTCCCCTCCTAAGGGCATTTGGCGTGACAGAACTGAGACAGCTGAATTCGTTTATTCTTACCAACAGATAACTGCAAATAATAGGCAACCCAGTTATTTAAGCACACTGCTTCACCTACTTCCATGAATTCATACGTTTTGGAAAACCAAACGTTCAAAATACAACCACCATCACACAAAGTTGGACAGATGCACACAAACATACATACTGTCTGTACAGCCACCATCTGTGTATGAAACAGATCATATGTACACAAACTGTAATGTTTGTCATTTTATGCAGTATCTAATACAGTTACCATAGGTTTGTGTATTGATCACACACATAATGACAGATGTACACACATTGTAAAGTTTGTATTGTAATAATAAAGTATTTAATACAGTTACCATAGGTTTATGTATTGATCACACAGATCATGACAGATGTACACACATTGTAAAGTGTGTATTGTAATAATACAGTATTTAATACAGCTACCATAGGTTTGTGTATTGATCACACAGATCACGACAGATGTACACACATTGTAAAGTGTGTATTGTAATACAGTCAGATGTGTTTCCTGCTGTACAGATAAGTGATAAGTTTAGCTTGTCCTCTCTAAAGCCAAGCTTTGAATCTTATCTCTTTGGATGATACTGTACACCACAGGAAGAGTATTACTGAAGTTTCTAGATCATCAGACTGGCTGCCAGTGGATATTATTACATTATCATGGTTACAACTAGAAGCCATATGGGACAGACATCATATCATGACTATCACTACTCATTAATTCAATGGTCACTACCAAATGCTTCATAATTTATTATCAATGGTGATAAATCAGTAGCAACATGACTACTAAGTAATTGAATTAATGATTAATGTACATAACTATTATAGTACAAAACCAGAACAAATTGACACTAGGTACAATGTAAAATATTGGTTATGGTAAAACTTGTGTTGCTGAAAATGTTTATTCATTATTATCAAAGATTTTATACTGGTCAAATAAATGTGCTTGTTGTCTATAAATGACAAACAGAGGAATAATTATATTGGATATGCTTACCCAAATGTATGTCTTACAAATTTTATAATAATGGTTGTATATTTTTTTATTTACAATATTGTGTGATGTTGCTTAGTATTTAATTCACATTTATTTTAGTCAGTGACTTGGTCATATCAACATAGGGGCAGGCAGGCTACCAAAACTTAAACCTGTGGTGCTAAATGAGTACAGATGCAGTGAAATTACTGACACTTTTGGCTACTATAGATGTCTTTACTACAAACAGTAGTTCTCTGCACTGGAGAAACCACACCAGTGATTATGAATCACAGTTCTGACACCTTGTGATGTGCTTTAGATGGATTTACCCAAGCATACATGCCATGCCAATTGAACATGATTGGTGGGGACAAGACATACTGGGACAGGTGAGTCACTAAGCAGCCTCTCCTGACCAGTAGCTGTAGTACATTACTTAGTGCAGTTATGTCAGCAACACTCATGAGTACTGTCTGCACCCTGTGGTGTATGTAACAGTCAACAGACACTGGCCTATCTATGGGCTTTATGATTCACCCATTCACATCCAGTCACCACTACAATAGATAACATTGTTATACCATTTCCCTGTTGTTTTTGCATTACAGTACACAATAGTTCCTCTGTCACTGTCAGGCCCCAAACAGAAACCAGAAAAGGGTTTACCTATTTAAAGGTTCGTTCTTATATTGCGTGGTTTCCAGTTGTTGGGACTGTTCAAAGCACTTTACATTTGACTCCCTGGCAGGCCTGTTTACACTTAACCCCCTGACAGACCTGTTTACACTTCACCCCCTGGCAGACCTGTTTACACTTCACCCCCAGCAGACCTGTTCATTCCAATGCCATCTCGACTTTTCTGAGAAGCAAGAGGATTCAAACCCGGGTTCTCTTGATTTAGTAAAATTTTTTAACCATTACACCACCGTAGACAGACAGATGTAAGATCACTAGCAATAGTGTCACCAGTAGCAAGCATCTAGAGCATCAGCAATTCTACCTGGCATGATCCCTACATTACTACTACTGTGTGACACTGTTGAATGACAAGACTTACTGCTGACAGCCTGACAGAAACAGATGAATTAAATTAAAATTGCAGGCTGATCTATTGTGCTTACTTACCAAACCCTAACACTAATAGTGTATAAAGTATTGGTACTTTGTAGTAGATTCAAAGATGATTTTTAATTATCCATTTATATTTGCTCTATGTGACAAGCTTGATAAGACACTGCATCAACAGCTTATCACAGCTAAACTAGGAGGTAGTAGCGAGTTTAGAGATCGAAATCAACAGGGGCACACTGAGTTCACAAAAGTTTTTTCCATTTCCCTGTGTGGGATCTTTCACTTCCCCTGGCATAGACAACAGATAGAAGGGACCAATGGCTTTTAGTGTCTCTTCCGAAAGACACAGGCAGTGGGATAAATAAAACTGTCAAAGTTTGGAAGGTGGCAGGTGGACTAGAACCCCTGACCCCTCAATCACCAGTCCGATACTCCAACCACCAGACCACCATTGTTACATATATCAAATTAAAATAATATAATGCTTAATAAAATGTCAATGGTGGAATGCGAGCAGCTTCTTGCAATGTTGTAAAAAACGGCAAGGGAAATAACTGTTATATCATTCCAATCATCGTAATATTGTACACAACTTGCTAAAAAATTGTGTATTTGTTGTAGTTCTGAAGGATATTGACATTGTATCACTTCTATTGGAATCAAAACAATTCGACATAATTACAAATCAGACGTACTTTACTCATGTTATTTGTGAGCAGGCCCTTAGTCAGATACCAATCTGCCCGTCTTGAAGATGGGCAAATGTCTGATGAAGACTGGCAAAATAAAATTAAAAGATGGGTTTTTCTTTTTACAAGATGATATCTTGCTGAACGTAGTCTTAGCTATCAGCAGCAGTTTCCTGGTTGCTGAAGTTAGTCTTAGCTATCAGCAGCAGTTTCCTGGTTGCTGAAGTTAGTCTTAGCTACCGGCAGCAGTTTCCTGGTTGCTGAACTTAGTCTTAGCTACTGCCAGCAGTTTCCTGGTTGCTGAAATTAATATTAGCTACTGGCAGCAGATTCCTGGTTGTTGAACTTAGTCTTAGCTATCGGCAGCAGTTTCCTGGTTGCTGAACTTAGTCTTAGCTACTGGCAGCAGTTTCCTGGTTGCTGAACTTAGTCTTAGCTACTGGCAGCAGATTCCTGGTTGTTGAACTTAGTCTTAGCTATCGGCAGCAGTTTCCTGGTTGCTGAACTTAGTCTTAGCTATCGGCAGCAGTTTCCTGGTTGCTGAACTTAGTCTTAGCTACCGGCAGCAGTTTCCTGGTTGATGAACTTAGTCTTAGCTATCGGCAGCAGTTTCCCGGTTGTTGAGAAAAAAAACTAAAAAGGCAGGCAAACCACAATTGATCAGGCTGTGCTCAGTCTAGTAAATTCATATTGTTTTTTGCAACAGGCAATACTAGATCTGGATGACTGCTGTCTTATCAAAGAAGTAATGTTTCAATGTATTATTTTCAAAACCAATTGAATTATTGAGTGCTATAAAATGATCTTCTATTTGTCCATATTACATATCTGCATGCATGTACTTAAGATGTTGCAAGCATTATGTCCATGTTTATATATTTAAAAAAGTTCCAAGTTACTTTTTCATGAACCTTCATGTGATGGCTCTTCTTTTATTACGCAGATTTCACCATATAATAATTTTCAAATTGTTCATTGTCATGTCACATTTTGGCTTCATTATTTTTTAACTAGGCTAAATACTAAGGCTTAAATGTATGCAAACTTGTTACTACTGAGCAGGTGATAATGCGAACCTCGCTGCACAGCTAGCAAGACTTGATTGGGCCAATAATGGTTAAACTGGCCTGCCACTGAAAAAACCCAATTCGGCCAATAATGGCTGTCATTTGACATTGGTTCAACTTGCATTGGCTTACCAGTGCAAAAACCAAATAGGATGTCATTATATCAACCAGCATTGGCCTGTCAGTGAAAAACCAATTGGGCCAATAATGGCTATCATAGATGCGAATGGCTTCTATGGGTGCCATTCGTGCACTAAGGTTACACTTTTTTTTTTTAGAAAGTTCAAGACTGAAAAAATTTTATTTCTGGTCTGTTTGTGAGTCACCATCCAGGCCTTGTCACACTGCCAATTTCATTGACAAACTAGAGGTATCGACATTCCTCATACAGATGTTTATATATTATATGTAGTACATTATTAGGAAAACCAACACATTCATAAAATAGTTTTATAATGTGTTCCAAAACAATTACAGTATTGAACTGATTCATACAAATAATTTATCATATGGCATAATCACATTGTTCCTGAAAATAATAAGAGAGCATCTGGTACCACAATTGGTACCAGATGGTACCTTACATAACTGAAGGTGTACAAACTTAGTGCATACACCACTAAATATTGCACTTAGTACATGGGTAACATGGTATACACTTGCACAATCAGTGTAACATTGTCTCCAAATGGCGCACTTCTACAATCTAGTTGGGCCATTGGTCCACTTGGACAAGATCCTAGATTGTACTCTGCCACAAACAATAACGTACAGAGTTGTATGAAACTAGTAAGTCATCAACATTGATTACATATTTATGCAGCATTTACAAGGCATAGTCCAGATTCGTTTAATGAAAATCCAAGATTTCCATACAATTTATGCACCAATGTGAAATATGCACTTCAATGAGGTTGGTATGTTTTCTGAAGTAATAAGGGACCATAGCGACAATTTAACAATATTTAATTTTTGTTACAGATAACTGATGTTTTTGTGTGTTGTGAATTATGGGGTAACATATACAAAACAAATATTAGCGATATCTATATGTTACAAAAGAAAGCAGTAAGAACTATATACAATGTGAATTCCCAACATAATTCAAATGCGTTGTGTCTTGCACTGTATCAGTGTATGTATTAAACGTATTAGATTTGACTGAACTAAAAACTGTTATGATAATGTATAAGGCTAACAAGAAATATTTACCTGCAAATCTACAAATTATGTTCACGATGAACTTGGGCACAGCGTACGTCACATGCCAAAGTAAAAATATAAGGCATGTGTTTGCTAGAACTACATAAAAAGGTAATTGTATAACTGTATATGGTGTGAAACTGTGCCGTGGAACACGTTACCAGAAAAATAAAGACCTCCACAAATATTATTACCTTCAAAAAGTTGTTAGGTACGTATTAATGACGCAATTATTTTGTGCAAAAACCATGTATCTTTTTAGTTGTTTATTTGCTTATGTTTTTATTATATTGATATTATGTTAGGTAGCATAGACATAGTCATAGACAGTTATGATTGTATTGCATGTATTATCAGGAATGGGAACAGTGTTTAATAAGTATTTCACTTCAACTTACCCCAACTGTTCCCGTTTCCACAAGAAATGTAAAATATTTATTGCTATAAATATATGTACAAATGAATTATGTGGAAATAAACATTAATTCATTCTTTCAGTCATGAAGCTTCTAAAGCCGGCAAAGCACGAAAAAGTGACTCACCAAAACTTTGGTAAACCTCCTCTCTAGTTCGCCTTTCTCTGGTTGAGGTAATCTATTTGTCTTCGACATTGTTGTCGTACTTGTCGCCATGATACTTTTCCGCAACTCGCTCGTCGAGTGGGGAGGGCTTGTCACAGTCGTTTCTGTGTTGCCCATTTTGACAAACTAGAGTTTGCCAACGCAGACGCGGTGCTATTAAAAAAAACTTGGAAGCACCCGGCTACTCGGAGCGTAAACCGCGCGTTAATCCGAGAACAACACACTACATTTCCACTTCATTACAAAAATGCGTATCCTATCAAACATTGTTTCGCCTGTCGTCCGTAGATATCCTCCTGCTATACAACGCCGTAACGCCACATTATGGTGAATATCGTAACACGTTTTACTCTGTTACACCGAACTGTCAACCTCAAACGACCATCGACAAGATATCGTGGCCTCATTCCCACGCGAGATTTCGCGAGATTTGGATCTACATCGCTGGCAAAAAGAAGTGGACTTGCTCAAGTGATGCCACCTGGCGGATTTAACAAGATTTTAACAAGATTGCCACCCAAAGCAAAGGCCCAGATGGCAAGTGGACGAGGAAGCCATTGGCTTGTCGAGAGTCCAACAATTTTATCATCTATGTGTAGCCCACCCTTATCAGATAGCTGTCAATTCTATTTTTAAACATATTCACACTACTAGCATTAACACAATCATTTGGCAGTTTGTCCCATTCATTTGTCACCCTCTATGAGAAAGAGTACTTTCTCATGTCCAACCTACACTGCTCCTTAACTAATGCTGCTTTGTGTCCTCTGGTTCTACTGCCTTCTTTAAGTTTGAAGAACATATTCCTATCAACATCCTCATAACCGTTCACTATTTTAAACACTTCTATTTGGTCTCCTCTTAGTCTCCTGGTCTCTTGTGTTGTCAAACCACATTGTAATAAGCGGCTTTCATAACTAAGGTCTCTCAATTGTGGAATCATTTTAGTTGCTCTTCGTTGTATTCTTTCTAGCTTGTCTATGTCCTTCTTACGACACGGCCTCCATGCTTGAATACAATATTCCAAATGTGGTCTAACTATTGCTTTGTACAGGGGTACAATTAGCTATTTCTCCTTATACATGATAGTTCTCCTAATTAGCCCTAGAATTTGATTTCCCTTCGAAGCAGCAATCCCACATTGCTCTGAAACTTTCATGTCAGCACTAAATGTTACTCCTAAGTATTTTTCTTGTGTGGTTCTGCCTAGTACAGCATCCTCCATTTTATATTCTTCGTCCATGTTTCCATGTCCTATGTGTATGCATTTGCACTTCACAAAATTGAATAACATTTGCCATTTTTCTGACCATTTAACTAATTTATCTAGATCATCCTGTAAACTTTGTTTATCTGTATCATTAGTAACCTTTCTGAATACTTTTGTGTCATCTGCAAATTTCAGTACTTTGCTAGATATGTCATCTTCCAAATCATTTATATATATTAAAAACAGTATAGGGTCTAATACTGATCCCTGTGGTACCCCACTCAAAAAAGATTTCCAGTTTGAAATCTCACCATCTACTATTACTCTCTGTCTTCTGTGTGTAAGCCACTTTTGTATTCAGTTGTTTACATCATTACCTATACCATGGGTTTTTAGTTTAAGTAACAATCTTTGATGTGGCACTTTATCGAAAGTTTTCTGAAAATCTAAGTAGATAACATCCACAGGTGACCAGTCATCTACCCACTCTGTAATTTCTTCCAAAAAACATAAGAGATTGGTTAGACATGACCTTGCTTTTAGGAACCCATGTTGAGATGTATTTATTAATCTATGTTTTACAAGGAATTCCACCAACTGGTCTTTAATTAATGTCTCTAGTAATTTACATACAACTGATGTTAAACTTACTGGTCTGTACTTTTCTGGTTTGTTTCTCGACCCCTTCCTAAATAGTGGCGTAATGTTTGCTTCTTTCCATTCTGAAGGAACAATTCCTTCTTCTAGTGACAAGTTAAAGACTTTGTCGAGTGGTACACTGATTTGCTCAACGATTTCCTTAAGCAGTTTTAGTGGTATCCCATAAACTCCAGGTGATTTATTATCTTTCATCTTCTTAATTTTCTTTGCTATCTGGAATCTGAAGTTCTGGAATCATTTTAGTTGTTCTCTTCTGTATTCGTTCAAGCGTATCTATATACTTCTTACGATATAGTCTCCGTGCTTGTATACAGTATTCTAAACGAGGTTTAACTATTGCTTCATACAGAGGTATAATTAGCTTTTTTCCTTGTACGTTATATTACTCCTAAACAAACCAATAATTTGATTACCATTTGAAGCTGCAATACCACACTGCTCTGAACTTTCATATCAGCACTTATTGTTACTCCTAAATCCTTTTATTTTACAGCAGTACCTAGAACAGTATTTCCCATATTATATGTAAAATCCAAGTCCCCGTGTCCTATGTGTAGGCATTTACATTTCCCAAAATTGAATAACATGCCATTTTTCAGACTATTTAGCTAATTTGTCTAGATCGTTTTTTAAATGTTGTTTATCACCATCATTGTTAACCTTTCTAAACACGTTTGTGTTATCCGCACATTTTAGTACTTTTCTTGTTATATTATTGTCCAAGTCATTGATATATACTAGTAATAATAAAGGTTCTGATACTGATCCTTGTGGTACCCCACTCAAAACAGATTTCCAATTTGAAACCTGTCAGTCAGCCATTGTTCTATCCAGCCAATTATGCCATCACCGATACCATGGGATTTTAATTTAAGTAGTAATCTTTGATGTGGCACTTTGTCGAAAGCTTTCTGAAAATCTAAGTAGATAATATCTACTGGTGATCCATCGTCTATCCACTTAGTGATTTCTTCAACAACAAAAACATAATATATTTGTTAAGCATGACCTCACTTTTAGGAATCCATGTTGAGATGAATTGAATAATTTATGCGTGAAAAGGAAATCCACCACATGGTCTTTAATTAACCTTTCTAATAATTTACAAACGATCATTGGTCTGTAATGTTCTTATTTCTTGAACCCTTTTTAAATAATGGTATGATGTTTGTTTCTTTCCATTCAAACGGAACCACTCCCTCTTTTAATGACACATTGAACACTCTTGCAAGTGGTTTACTAATTTGTTCTACAATTTCCATTAGTAATTGTGGATGTAATAGTATAGTAGTACACGCAGTTTTTATTACTCTGGGCAAACGTCAATGGGCTTTTGTAAATGACCACGATGACGAAGATGATAATGTGATAATGAGCATGTACGCGTTGCAAACGAAGTCATCGGAATTGCGTAGCTGCAATCCAATGTCTTTTAAATGTCGTCGGCAATGTCACCGTCGGACGTCCGCGAGAGACGCCCTGTCCGGTTTGGAATATTCGAGCGTAAATGGCAAGTTGGGCGGGAACTTTCGGTGGCAAACGTGGTGGTTATAAGTAGATCAACATTGTTGGACTCTCGATAAGCCAATGGCTTCCTTGTCCACTTGCCATCTGGGCCTTTGGCTTGGATGGCAAATCTTGTTAAATCTTGTTAAACGAAGCACATGACCGAAGAGTCGCCACCGGGCTCTCTTGCACACTTGTCGTCATCAACTGACAAGTCAAGTCTCAAGTCAATGACCTCCTAGCCGAATTAAGTCAAGCCTCGAATAATATCTGCATGAATTCCAAGTCGTCACCATGCATGCAAGGTTCACCGTCACCATGCATGCAAGGTTCACTGTCACCATGCATGCAAGGTCCACCGTCACCATGCATGCAAGGTTCACTGTCACCATGCATGCAAGGTCCACCGTCACCATGCATGCAAGGTTCACCGTCACCATGCATGCAAGGTCCACCGTCACCATGCATGCAAGGTTCACCGTCACCATGCATGCAAGGTCCACCGTCACCATGCATGCAAGGTTCACCGTCACCATGCATGCAAGGTCCACCGTCACCATGCATGCAAGGTTCACCGTCACCATGCATGCAAGGTCCACCGTCACCATGCATGCAAGGTCCACCGTCACCATGCATGCAAGATTCACCGTCACTATGCATGCAAGGTTCACCGTCACCATGCATGCAAGATCCACCGTCACCATGCATGCAAGGTTCACCGTCACCATGCATGCAAGGTTCACCGTCACCATGCATGCAAGGTCCACCAAGAGCCACCAGATTTGTTGGAGAGTAATAAACTGGCAAGATAGAGGTTCGCTCGGTTTTTGAGACGGTGACGGTGAGGAACCACTCCGCCTGACTGCGTAGAGGAATGATCTCCATTTGCTTCAAGAAATGCTATGATAACAGCTTCAAAGGGTAATCAAATTCTTGGATTGATTAGAAGAAACATAACATACAAGGGAAAAAAGTTAATTATACCTCTTTATAAAGCAATAGTTAGACCTCATTTAGAATACTGTATACAAGCATGGAGACCATATCGTAAGAAGGATATAGATACGCTTGAACGCATACAAAGGAGAGCAACTAAAATGATTCCAGAACTTAGAGACCTTAGTTATGAAGAACGCCTGAAAGAATGTGGTTTAACAACTCTAGAGACAAGGAGGTTAAGAGGAGATCAGATTGAAGTTTTTAAGATATTGAATGGGTATGAAAATATTGATAGAAATATGTTTTTCTCACTCAAGAAGGATAGCAGAACTAGAGGACATGAGGTGGGATTAGTAAAGGATCAATGTAGATTGGACATCAGGAAGCACTCGTTCTCACAGAGGACAGTAAATGAATGGAACAAACTGTCTACAGATTGTGTAACTGCTAGCAGCGTGAATATGTTTAAAAACAAGGTTGACACATATATCAGAAGGGCGGGTTATAAGTAGGTGAACATTGTTGGACTCTCGATAAGCCAATGGCTTCCTTGTCCACTTGCCATCTGGGCCTTTGGCTTGGATGGCAAATCTTGTTAAATCTTGTTAAACTGATGAAGTCTGCGTCGTCGACATATAGTCAGCGTCGAGTGGCAGGCCTGTGTCAGTGACAGGTTTTTAGGCAGTTGTGCCTGTAGCTTCACAGGTCCGCCAGCACCTAACTGAGGCTATCACCGTGAGGCCTACAGTTGTTAAGGGCTTAGCTAGGCATACATTCAAGTGGAAGCACATATCTAAGAGGGAGTCGGGGTGTCCATTTTTTAAAAGCAAACTGTAATCATTTGCAATCTGATGCATTTTGAAGTCAAAAGAAAACTGTAAAAAGGATGCCCTTGCGGCCATGGACAAAAACATGTCCCAAACTCGTCACCCATCTCTGGCAAAAGGTGAGTGTGAACCTTCAGTATATCATATGTGTATAACACAGACTAGTTTTAATGTGCTAGGATTTTGCAGTTTACTAAGATTGCTTAATGCTTCAATGACCCGCACAGTTAATTATAACAGCTACCGAAGCATTGTCGCAATACATGTACGTGTTTACGGTCTCATTCAAACAGCTACCGAAGTATTGTCGCACTACATGTACGTGTTTACGGTCTCATTCAAAATCACTGGAAAACTTGTACAATGTTAACCATAAGACACGATGTACTAAGAATCAATCGTGATAATTAACTATATTAATAGACAAACGCAAACCATTTGTAACAATAACAAACATTTAATAGTAAACCAAGAGCAGATATATAGGCAGTGATAGGCCTAAAGCTTTGGTAATAAGTGTATCATATATAAAGAAAACGTTCAGTTACTACCCTCGCCTTCATTTGGGCGGAACGTTAATGCTAAATTACTGAACTGGCGAGCGAAACGTTTTGCATCCAACGTCTTGTCCTTGTGAACATGCTGAAGAGCCAACCCGGACGAGCACTCAAGCAATTGACCTCTCTGTTGTGGCAGTCGAAACAGAAATCTATGAATTGCGATTTTCTTCAACCACAACTATTTTGATTACTTGCTCAACGTTTCGACTGGCATTGGCAGCCTTCATCAGGAATTCTGGAACGGCAAGTTCTTCCTCTGTCCGCCAGTAGTCTTGGTAAGCAGGTCGCCCCATACGTGACTCAATCTATATCCCCCTCGTCTCGATTCATGACTGGAGTTGTCTTTCGGATCCATATGGCCTCTTTGATCCATCTTGCGTTACTGCTACACTCTCTGTCAATCACCGTCACACGCGCACGCACGCACGCACGCACGCACGCACGCACGCACGCACGCACGCACACACACACACACACATATATATGTTCATCAAGTTGGTATATATATATATTCATCAAGTTGGTATATAAATATATATATATATATATATATATATATATATATATATATATATGTATACCAACTTGATGAACGTTTTCACGAAACAGACATCACCGGCAGTATCATGACTGCTGTATGCATGTTAGGGTACAGGATATGATTTATTTCGTGTATCGTGTCGTCTAGTGTTAGGTCTCTCAGCGACATTCACCATCTCCAATCTTGCCTTCCACTTTTGTAGCTGACGCAGATAATCTGGCAGGTCGTCTTGGATGACCTCGTACAACTGGACATTGCACGTAGTGTCAGATTCACCCGCTGTTGTGGTGTGAGGTACTGTCGTGGTGTGAGGTACTGGGCCACGCAGTGATTTTGAGCTACTAATATAAGTGTGACCATTTCCTGCAGCAAGTGATCCATGAACGGCAAATGCATCGTCCTCATCCAATACTGACTGGGTGTGTCTGTTATAACAGTGAGCACGTTCTCACGAACGGTGCCTCTGCCTACCACCATTACTTCCAGTACACACGTGTTTCCTCATCAAAATGGCAAACAATTTTTTTTAATCCAACGCGCCCCAGAAAATGAATGGTCCATCCCTAATCTACCTAAACTACCACCATTAAAATCTTCCCGCTAGTTCTACAATACTGCCACATAATGCATTCCATACTTCTGGGTCGGCCCTCTCCTACTATAGCTAGCCGATTGTAGTGGTTGCCTGCTTGGACTGTAGGAATGTGGTAAGAGGAAGCCGACTTTGGAGGACGTGCTCAATGGTCATTGGTGTTATGTTGTCAACATTTTAATGGACAACAGGTAGCATCTGGCTTTGCCGTCCCCATCTTCTTCCAACTATTCCAGGGCAGTGACTACAGCAGTGAATGCAGACTTAAATGTATACCGAGCGTTCGCACGACTGGACCATCTTATCTCACAGAGCGATTGCACATTAGTTATATTGTTCACGAGCGTGTGTATCCTCGGCTAACTCAAGCTAAGCCTGAACGACACGCAGATCTGCGCTGAATATTTGAACAAGGCGATATGATGGACTGCGTCCATTGTACTTCTAGTGGTACTTTGCTGGCATGCACAATATCCAAGTTAAGATTGTATCCTTTGCAGTGAATGTAGATGGTAGGCACTATCAGCTTTCTGCTTCGTGACCACACTCAACGATAGACCCACTAGACTAGGGTTGGACCATTCATTATCTGGGGCGCGTTGGATTAAAAAAAATTGTTTGCCATTTTGATGAGGAAACACGTGTGTACTGGAAGTAATTTTCAGTAAGAGGGATTGGCCGCACAGGCCCACGTCCTTAACCGATGCCTGTATGTCACCGACCGGTGGCGGATAAAACGGTACATCCCTTCATCAGAGCTATTACGAGACACCTAAGTCCATTTAGTGGATAAAACCGTAAACATTAAACTTTAGCCCAATCCTTGTCTTGTGTCCGTATTGTTTAACAGTGTCTGTAGCACACACAGTCTTTCAGCTTAACTGGAGGCCAGAAATGCCTTCCTGAACGAACTGTCGTCATCGTCGATGTTGTAGTTGGCAGCGACAGTAGCTGCAACAGCCGACTCTTGTTCAGGGGATTCAGTTTGTCCCGCTGGTTCGCTCGGTTTATCCTGGACTGCTGATTCACCCAGTGTCGATGACTCTAGAACAGGTAAGTCCTGTCGTCGGAATCATGATGTTCTTCATCTAATCGGGGCCACTAGATGTACCATCATGCGAGACCTATCATTTTTAAGGTGCCCATGTGCCCACCACGCATAATCTCGTGCACTCTGCTACACAGTTTTGTGGGAACAATTACTGTGTTACCCCACATCAGAATCCCATGATGCAATGTCAGCTCATCCTTACGACAGAGGTATGATGCGGGTGTGATTCGGCACCACTCCAACCTGACTCCACGAGTTGTACTGTATATGTGTTTATCACGGTCAGATGGAACATTTCCACTTCACCAGGTTTGTCTTCTGGAGCTTGTGACAAACCATCACAGTGGGGGCGATGGCATACCGGTTAGAAAGCCGGACTCTCAATCGAGAGAACCCGGTTTCAAACCCCACTTTGGCAAGTTTGATCACCCCACGTTGCCACAGTTCACTCAGTTGTATAAATGAGAACTTGGCAATACAGACAGTGGTGGAAATGTGAACGAATAGTCAGCAGCGTGGCTGAATGCTTCCCAGAGAAGTTGAGATGGTTTGGAATGAACAGGTCTTCCAGGGGGTGAAGATTAAAGCGCTTTGAGCGGTCCTACGGACTGGATAGCGCGCTATATAAGTACGTACCTTTACGTACCTTTTACAGTTTGCATGTTGCATTGTCCTAGGATACTCCATCTGATACGAGAACGCACCATGGAAGAGACAACAGCGCTGTAGTCGTGCTGCGATTGTCACTGGTACTGCCTTATCATGACGTAGTTCAGGTGTTAATGACCAGTGATCAATATGAAACGACGACCCTTCAGGTAAGATTTACATTTTCTGGCGTCACAGTGTAGTCCAAATTCTTCTTTCTCTATCTGCGCGAACTTTCTTGGCGTTAGTGAGAGCGATGTGTGCGCTACTGGTTTTTCACTTCCGTCCGGCATCAGATGTGATAAGACGAGTGTTAATAGTCAGGTAGTGCTTTGACTGTTCTTCGACCTCCATCTGAAAGTAAGCAAGTCGCAGACCAATCACGTTGAACTGTTGATCACCGCTCATATTTGTATACATTTCTTCAATGCGCGGCGAGAGATACTCATCCACGTCGAGTTGTGGATTTATTGTCACCGGTGTAACGATCAGTGCGGCCCACTCACTGTGAGTCACACGTTTCACGATGCCTCGAGCTTCAAGCTGGTCCAACCCACGCTCTACTGCTGGCTTGTGCACCAAGGTGATTGGTCTAGCTTTCCATAATCGGTGTTCCGGCTCATCTTTCATCCATGCTTTGATGTTTTTCAGTCGTCCCAGTTCTTCAGAGTACACAGCAGAGTGTCGGTTGATCATATATCACAAACCCTATTGCGTTTCTAGATGCATCAGGGACCAGTTCAAACGGATTGAATGCAACCACTCACGATCCAGCAGGGTAGGCCTGTTGCATTTAGTAATATGAAGTTGCTTCTCTTGGTTTCGATACGAAACCTTCACAGACAACACACCTACCGGTTTCACTGTTTCACCCGTGTATGTGTGCAGCTGTAGTGTAATCAAAATGTCTCTGTTTTCAAGTTCCATCGTCACAGCGATTGACTTCCGCTTTATATCTCTTGGATACTTGATACAGTCCTTCCCAGTGATACTGCTCAGTTCCAGCACTGTCACTGCCCTGCACGACGTTCAGTGACGTTCTTGGTTGCGGTTTATTACCCGTCTTCTGTCGGTATGGCTTTCGAATATGGCCGACCATAACCACATTGGTAACATTTCTCCTTGATAAATGGACATTATTTTGGAATGTGTTGTCCACTGCATCTGTAGCACTTCAATATGGCGTCTGCACCTTTCAACTGTGCGGGTTTGTGCTTCTTAGTCTTGTTTCTCTGTTTTATTGTCCACTGTTGTCCACTACTGCTGTCCAACTTGTGCAATTGATTTTCCTGACCAAGCTCACATTGAAACACCCGGACATCTCGACATCGTCTCATGGCATTCTCGAACGTTAAATCTTCGAGTTTTTCTTTCAAAAGGTCTCTCAGCATCTTATCGTCTGTTATGCCACCATGTTATGTTATGTTATGCCATGTTATGTTATGTTATGTTCACAAGGCTTCATAGATCGATTGTCAAACTCGTATCGAGTGCTTACGTTGTGTTTTTTCGACATCACTGCAGCACCTTTCGGTGTTGCCGATACTAGCAAGTCTTTGAGCAGCTGGTATGTATCCGTCGATACACTCAACAATAGGATTGCCTACTTTGTTTGATCGTTAGTTAACCATTAGCAAGGAAATATAAATCCAGCTGTTCTGTGTATGTTCCCAGTCGGAACAATGGTTATATTTCATTACCTTAATTGCTGAAACTGAACGACAGGTGCAACAGGCAGTATCAAATACAAATAGACTGCTGGGTGTAATACACCGTACTTATCAATACCCAGATAAGACAACCTTTCTTCGTCTATATCAGGGACTTGTCCGTCCTACTTTCGAATACAATATGGTAGTCTGGCCACCACAGTATCAGTATGATATTGATGCTGTGGAGGCTGTCCAGAGAAGAGCTACACGGATGGTCCCAGTACGTAGAAGCTGAGATTAAGAATCTAGACTAAAGGTGTTAAATTTATCAACACTGACATATCATCGATTACGAGGAGTTATCAATGTATATAAATACTTGCATGGCATTTTTATCTTATTGCACGCTATGTTTAATCATGACTTAAATGAAGCCACACGATGTCATTCTCTAAAGCTGTTCAAAGACCAGAGTAAACGGGAAGACACTTTTTTTTTAACCAGAGAGTCGTTATAATCTATGGAATGCACTTCCGGACACCATCGTCACAGCACCCTCAATAAATACGCTTAAAACCGACTTGACAAATACTGGCTAAACCAGACAGTCAAATATAACCACAAAGCCAAACTATGGCAAATCAAGAGCGGTACATAAGCAGATTTGCCTGAAGACCGAAGAGGATAGGTATGCACGCATGCATGCATGCATGCATGTATGTATGTATGTATGTATGTATGTATGTATGTATGTATGTATGTATGTATGTATGTATGTATGTATGTATTTATGTATGTATGTATGTAAATATGTATGTATGCATGCATGCATGTATGTATGTATGTATGTATGTGTGTATGTTTGAATGTATGTATGAATGTATGTATGTATGTATGTAATGTATGTATGTATGTATGTATGTATTTAAGCCCACGTAATTAACTGGCGCCTGTACTTCACCAACCGATGGCCAATAAAACCATACAGTACCTAACAATATATGACAACTGCTTTTATGTTTTTTTGTAAAATAACAATGTTGAATCATAACATGAATCAAATTAATTATTTTGAGAACAGCTGGGTCGTAGTATCGCTTATCCGACTCTCGCTCGCCTTCGTGAACTCGCCGAAAAAAAGAGCCTGACCCCGAAGGTGAGGTGATTTTGTGTAAGCGTTCCAGTGAAGCGTCAGCAGCCAATCAACGTCATTATCGAGAGTATACATCACACATGTTTTTGCCTGATTTAGCTTTTCAGTCTTACAGTTGTGTCAATGTAATCAAACATTAAAGTGAATTCGAATTGCATTGTATAAACTGACCAGAATCTGGACGCATACATAAGTTCCGTCACAATGTTAAATATTGTTAGGCTATATTGCTTGGGGAAATGCCACGCACGAGGGCCAGTCATAGCAATTACACTGGAAAACATTGCCATCCAGTTTAACCAGTTGAAGAAGTGTCCATGCTTACATACATATCAATCTGTGATGATCACAATTACTGAGATTATTAGCCATTCGACGCCGGCCCGCGCAGGCCCGGCTGCCTCACACCCGATCGCCTCATACACGCATGACCGATCGCTCCACGTCGTCACACATCACCCATCAAAGGTCACAAAGCAAACAAAAATGTAAATGTAAAATACACAGTATTTATTTACATAGAACAATGAAACGGTACGTTCAACGTCTGTGTATATGGTTGTATTCGATGGTGGCAGTCTTTACTAGACTTCCTACGACGATTCATATAGCTCTGTGAGTTTGAGATGCAGTTCACAATTAGAAGGAGAAGGGCATCAATAATCTCCTTGGCCAACTGTGAGCGGTGCTCAGCATCAATCTCGTTTACCACCAAAAAGGCCCGCTCGAGTCTGTATCGCCGCAGTGGGGCAAATGATTAGTTTTGAAAAGTAGCAAACAGAATTGCCAGCAGGCGAAGTCCACTTAGCGTCCATCGGCGGCAGGTAGACGTCAGTGGCCATGACAAAGCTAAATACAGAACTGTGAAACTTAGCAGCTATAATACTTCACCCTCCCTTCATCCCTTGACCATTTCCGCAGTTCTCGCCAGCTTGGTCTGTCTTCTGCTGTGCTTGGCAGGGTCGGTATACTTTGCCTGGTCCAGTCATGTATAGTGTTGTTGTAGTGTCGCATGATGTGTTCATACACAAGTTAGCCAGTTGATATGTGTATAAGAAGCAACGACTTTCTTCTAACAATATTCCCTGTTCGCTTTTTGTTCAAATTGGACAATGTATAGAATCACAACTAGTCTCGATGAAAAGTGTGGAATTCATCTTAAATAAATGACACACTGCCACATAATTGACATTGTGAATACATAGTTTATGTAAAACATTTGGGGCGACTGGGTGCAGGAAGGTTAAAGTGAAACCTGAGACCATGTGAACTATTCAAACATCCACTGTATTAAATCACGCAAAAACGACAGCATCAACAGTCATCAGATAGGGAGACAGGGTTGGCTTCACAATTTTCAAACTTTATATGTATATTAATTATTACTATTGCTGTATGTCTTCTCCAAAAAGCTACGGGTCTTCCGTCCAGCTTCAGATCTGACAAGACAGCGCCCAGTCCATACGACAAACTGTCGCATACCAGAATTACTGGCAGTTCTGGGTTGAAATGAGTAAACAATCGATCTTGGAGTAGCATCTCTTTGACGGTTCTGTAACCACGCTCCTGTTCTTCATCCCAGATCCAGTTTTCACCTTTTTACAAAAGTCAATGTAGTGGTGCCAAATGTGTAGCCATATCTGGCAATAAACGCACGTAACACTGCACCATCCCCAAGAACGAGGAGTTGTTACAGAACAGGGCGATCAGACTGATATGTGGTGTCAATAGAATGTCATGTTATTTTATAGATATAGAATACTATAATTCCAAGACTTAGTGATTATGATGGTCTTGTCTGTTATGTTTAATACGCATAACAACACGCCAATACCTATCAATGTCCAGTGTCTTTTTACTAAGCATATTGCTCTACGTCCTTCTCTACTACAATCTCAATATGTACAATTCACTTCCGGCTACTTGGACTTGGTGCAGCGACTTGAATTTGGTGTAGATCATTTACAGAAATACGCGGAATATCAAATAGAATAAGTATTACTATTGCATATATGTTATACACAAACGTGTTGTAGACATATATTAGGAAACAGGTTTTGTTAATTATTAGTCAGAGGGAGTATTTTAGAGTAAGTTAGTTTCGGATTCTGTCAGGGAATTCAGCGAGCGTTAATAGGGGTGTTTACAATTCGAAAATTGAGATAACATAGTGAAGTCAGTAACATTGAATATTGGTTAGAATAAGTATTAGTATTATACATATATTGTTCACCAACTTCCTGTAGACATATATTAAGAAACCGTTGTTGTTAACAGAGGTAGTATTTTTTTTTCTCCGGATTCAAACTCAACCAGTGATAAAAGGGAGTTTGTTTACAGGTCATTCAACCCGTGCATCGAGCTATCGTTTACATTGGCTAATATATATATATATATATATATATATATATATATATATATATATATATATATATATATATATATATATATATATATATATATATATATATATATATATATATATATATATATATAAGATAAAGTGATTTATTTACTTAAATTACATACATAAGGTAATATCTGACATAGTGGTAGTCAACGTTTTCGGTAAAAAGGAACTAACAGCAGGATTTTAGCGTAAATTAGTACACACTGACTTCGTTGTTTTGTTACACAGTGTTCTCCGTATTCGCTAGGTGGCAGGATTTTTAGCCTAAAGTGTTCTTTTGATCACAAAAACAGCCTTATTCAAGGCTAACGTAGCAAACTAATTAAAATTAAATTGTATGATGGCGCCGTGCAAACGGCAGTTAAAGGCCACAAGGCACTTAATTTGTGGCAGTTGCAGTAACTGGGTGGATTTCGTCAAGTCTGGGTGCGAGAAGTCCTGGGCTGAGGTCCAGGCAGATAGTTTTAGTTTTGAGTGTAGGGGATGCGCAAGGATGAAGGAACTAGAGGTGGAGGTGGAAGAGCTGAGGTTGCTCGTTGTGGCAATGGTGGGAAGGGTACAGGGGAGTTGTGCCAGTAGTTCCGGTGGGGGAACTGTAGATAATAAAGTGGGGAAAGACACAAGAGATGCTAGGGAGAGCTCACCTCAGCCTGGGAGGAAGCTGAGAGGAGGGAAGGTGACAGGTCATAGGGAGACAGGACGTAAGGAGACGGGAAGGAAAGGAAGGGAAGACAACCAGAGTGAAGGAGAGGGGAGTAGCGGAGACAGGAGGGAAGGAGAAGGGAGTGGGGGAGACGGGAGGGAAAACAACCGGAGTGAAGGAGAGGGGAGTAGGGGAGACAGGAGGGAAAGAGAAGGGAGTGGAGGAAACGGAAGGGAAAACAACCGGAGTGAAGGAGAGGGGAGTGGGAGAGACAAGAGCAAAGGAGTGGGAGGTGGGGGAGACAGGAGGGAAGGGGTCAGGACAGAATGTGATGGAGGGGACCGAAAGGAAGAGTTATTCTGTAGCAGTGATAGAGGGGGTGAGGAAGAGAGCGAGGGTGTTTGTGGGGGGATTCGATAGTTAGGAAGACCGACAGAGTCTTAAACAAGGGAGATGATGTGGTGGTCTGCTTGCCTGGAGCCAAGATAGAGGCGATAACTGAGAGGGTAAAAAACATCGTAGGCTCGGTAAGGGTGTATCTGTTTTAGTACACGTAGGGACAAATAACGTAGAGAGGGAGGGTACAACTGCCATAGTTAGGAAATATAGGCAGTTGGTTAGAACACTAAAACAGACGCGAGTTGAGCAGGTAATACTATCAGGGATTTTACCTGTAATGGGCAGGAGGGGTCACAAATATCGAAATTGTCGGGGGATGGCAATTAACACGTTAGTCCAGAGGCTGTGTAGGGAAGAGGAAGGTGGATTTATGGGGAAGTTTTGTTGGGAGGGCTGATATATACATGAAGGATGGGCTTCATTTAAGTGGAAAGGGGGCGGCAGTATTCGCGGACAAACTTTCAGCAGCAGTAGATAGCGACTTGGGTACAACGACAAATATTTTTGGAAGTAAACATTCTTTAAACTAGAAGTGCAGGGGGGTTACCTAGATGTGTCTCAAGCAGAACAAGAGGCCACTAGCACAGATAAACCAATATCAAATCATCCGAAAAACATCTCTGAAAAAGGTTGTAGATGCGTATGTTTAAATGCAAGGAGCTTAGTAAATAAGAAAAACAAATTAAACATTATGGTAGAAGATATTGACCCTCACATAATTGGTATAACTGAATCATGGGCCAACAAAGATATAACAGATGCTGAATTAGGACTGACAGGATACGTAATGTTTAGGAAAGATCGAATAGGAAGAAGGGGCGGGGGAGTTATTTTATATATTAAAGATTCTATTCAGGCTTATGAAATAAAACTAGAAAGGGAAGCAGATTGCGATGAAGCTGTTTGGTGCAAAATTGTTTCAGGAAATTCAAAATTAACTATAGGATTAGTTTACCGAAGTCCAAACATAAACGAAGAGGACAACACAAAAATAAAAACCGCTATAAAGGAAGTTAGTAAAGGGGAATGTATCATAATGGGAGATTTTAACCATGGACACATACAATGGAATTCTCTAGAGAGCACAGGGATTGAGGATCAACAATTTCTATGTTTAATCCAGGATAGCTTTCTTACTCAGCACGTACTAGAACCAACCAAGGGAGAAAATGTATTAGATATAGTTTTGTCATCACAAAAAGAATTAGTGGACAATGTAAAAATATTTGAACCATTGGGTAATAGTGACCATAATCAAATACATTTTGATATCAATATAAATCAGAAAGTAAAAATAAGAAAACGTACAAGAGAAACTTCCACAAAGGTAACTACAAAGATATGAGAAAATACTTAGCACAGCTAGATTGGAATAACATGCTAATGAATAAGACCGCAATTGAATGTTGGAATATTCTAAAATATGAAATTGAGAGTATCATATATAAATTTGTTCCCTTCCGAAAACAAGGAAAACGGTGTAGAAAGAAACACTTGTCAAAAGAGGGAATTAGAAAAATAATGCTAAAACAAACTATGTGGAGGGTTTATAGGGGTACCAGAAAGGAAGAAGACTATGCAAAATACTTAGATTTTCAGAAAGCTTTTGACAAAGTGCCGCATCAAAGATTGCTACTTAAATTAAAAGCCCATGGTATCGGGGATAGCATAACTGACTGGATAGATCAATGGCTGACTGACAGAAGACAACGAGTTGTAGTAGATGGAGAAGTTTCAAATTAGAAATCGGTTTTGAGTGGGGTACCTCAAGGATCAGTATTAGGACCTATATTATTCTTAATTTATATCAATGACTTGGACGACAGTATAACAAGTAACGTACTGAAATTTGCGGATGACACAAAACTGTTTAGAAAGGTTAATACTGATGGTGATAAAAACATTTACAAAACGATCTAGACAGATTAGTGAAATGGTCTGAGAAATGGCAGATGTTGTTCAATTTTGGGAAATGTAAATGCCTACATACAGGACATGGGAACTTGAATGTAAACTATAAAATGGGAGATACTGTTCTGGGTACTACTGTAAAAGAAAAGGACTTAGGAGTTAAAATAAGCGCTGATATGAAAGTTTCAGAGCAGTGTGGTATTGCACCTTCAAAGGGTAATCAAATTCTTGGATTGATTAGAAGAAACATAACATACAAGGGAAAAAAGTTAATTATACCGCTTTATAAAGCAATAGTTAGACCTCATTTAGAATACTGTATACAAGCATGGAGACCATATCGTAAGAAGGATATAGATACGCTTGAACGCATACAAAGGAGAGCAACTAAAATGATTCCAGAACTTAGAAACCTTAGTTATGAAGAACGCCTGAAAGAATGTGGTTTAATAACTCTAGAGACAAGGAGGTTAAGAGGAGATCAGATTGAAGGTTTTAAGATATTGAATGGGTATGAAAATATTGATAGAAATATGTTTTTCTCACTCAAGAAGGATAGCAGAACTAGAGGACATGAGGTAAAATTAGTAAAAATCAATGTAGATTGGACATCAGGAAGCACTCGTTCTCACAGAGGACAATAAATGAATGGAACAAATTGTCTACAGATTGTGTAACTGCTAGCAGCGTGAATATGTTTAAAAACAAGGTTGACACATATATCAGGAGGGCGGGTTATAAGTAGGTGAACATTGTTGGACTCTCGATAAGCCAATGGCTTCCTTGTCCACTTGCCATCTGAGCCTTTGGCTTGGATGGCAAATCTTGTTAAAGTAATCTTGTTAAAGACAGTGTGTCCGAACAAATGTTAAGTTACTGTGTTTATCAATTTATGATGTAATTTATGATGCATTTGTTTCCTATTTCTCACAGTTTTTTTCAACTAGTGCTTTTGTCAAATTAACAAAACTAAGGTATTACATGTGTTATTAACCAACACTCTAATACTGTTACTGGTGAGACTAGATATATAAATACTGTACTGTTGTTAGCATAATTTATGTAAAAACTATATATGTATATGTTCTACTGCCAACTTACTAATACTAAACAATTGTACAGGGCTATACAAATACATAAGAAATGTCTTCAGTATACTTTATTGACATCGTAAATTATTGCATCTACCAAGTATTTTCTATGAAATAAAACATTATTATTATTATTAACACGGAAACATACATAATCAAGTAATTCAACAAGAAGATTAACAAACAAGAATTTGCTGCTATTTGATCATCCCCAATATAATCTTACTAGGTTTAACCTCTCGTCGTCTGACGGTTGTACTATTGAGCGGATGTGGTGGTTGGGAGGTTGATCCTTAAAATGGGAGGGAAGTGGGAGGTAGGGTTGTTTGGAGGTATGCAGAGGACTATCAAAACTGGTGGGAAGTGGGAGGTTGGCGCCCAAGACAGGTAGGGGATGGGAGGTTGTAACCCCTTCATTTCCATCACTCTAACCTCTCCCGCGATCAGCACAGAATGGATACTAATACCATTGCTCTCGGCGTAATACTCCCATAGTGGACATCGCCGACGTCGTATATAGTCACCAAAAGCAAATGGTAGCGTGTCGATCGTCCATAGACTACTCAAGCATAATGCCCGTTTACATGAACAATAGGGTGATCTAGTGTTTATGAGTACAGTTGCCGACAGGTGGTAGTCGACACACAAAGGGCAGGGTGTGCGACTAACATCCTAAATGCCAACTTCCTGATTGTCACGCCTGGTTGACCGGGCTGATGTTGACAGAGATACGAGGAGACAAGTTTTTATACAACGCTGTACCCGGTCCTGGGGACCGCTCAAAGCGCATTACCATTCACCCCTGACAGACATATGCATTCCAACGCCAACTTGACTTCTCCAGGAAGAATTAAGCCACGCTGCAGTTACTGCGCGAAGACTATCATATATACATACCACTGTCTATTGCCAGGGACGAGGATATATCCACCGTTTTGTACATTAGACAAGAGTACGCTAGAGCAAGTGTGGCTTCGGCGATATTTAGACAAACCCACCATTGACAACACTATGTATTAGTGGGAAGATTCATAAAACGACCAACGTGCGAGCGTGTGAACGCGTGTGTGCACGCAACGTGACGTGACACATTCTTCCGGGTATCCTCACAATGTTCACCTGTATTTACTACCCGTGCCACCAACCCGCGTCTTATATCGTAAATAATACCCATGTCTAGGTGAATGCCTGTTCAGTGAATGCGTCATCTTCTGCCGCTCAACGAACAAAGGATAAAAAACTAGCCCATAGGAGCTAGCGTGAACCGGTTACAGTGACATTTGACACAGATACATAACTGCTGTTGAGTTTAAGAGCGACAACGGGGACTGTTAGTTCTCGACTGAGCCTTTTCACCTGGAAGAGTTGTTCGAAATCACATCGTAGCAGAACTGCACCGTTTCGGCCACTAAAAGGTAAGTACATTGTTATAGCGTCTTTTACACGGAGATTTATATTGTGTCAGACGTTGGTAGGTTGATCAGCTATGACGTTCAGGGACGCAGCTAGATGGCTTGAAAATGAGGTCAAATTACCTGTATGCTTACATTTTTTGGGTATGTACCCTTTTGCGCCACTACACGGTAACATGGTCAACTAATGGGCGACTAACATAGTCCCTCACGCCCCCGCCCCCACCCTCCGCCCCCTTTTAGAAAGGTTTGATCGGGGTCATTGTGGAGTATATTTTACTTAGTATATGAGTATTTTCCCTGACATGTGTGCGGCTGTTCGGAGCCAGGCTTCACATAAATGTTCTTCACTCACCAGAGTTAATTTTCCTGGTGTGTGTGTGGCTAATGTTTTATAGTTGATTGTGGTGAATGTGATAAACGAAGGTGAATGCAAACAACATATCATAGGATATATTTGGGTCTTTTATTTCGTTGATTTTTGCTGGGGTGGTATTCCATATTGGGTTAAAGAATTGAGTACTGCATTTGTGGGATAAGAGCTAAGTAGCGGCCGCGGTCAGGCCATGGGTTTAGTATAACTGGATGTGGCTGATCTCAGTAAAGTTGTATCGTCGTTGCTCATGGCGTCGTACAAAATGTTCAAAATATTTTATAAAAAAAAATGTGCCTTTAACTGCGCTTTAAAAGCATCTTCTGAAAGCCCTGTTAATGTCAGCTACTATGCAGTAATTCAGTAAGGACGAGATAAAACTGAATTGTTTGACGTACATTCAATTCCACGTCATTCTGATTGCATTTCTTTTTCGGAATTTCGAGAATCAGCCGCCTAACTGGGAAGCGTTGCTGCGTGACACAACTGGAACCGGCGCGATATATTCAAATGGGCCCAGTAACGTGGTTTGACGTAACTGTGTGAGTCATGCAGTGTCGACTTTATTGTTCACAGGTTCATTCGAGTGTACGTTCAAGTCCGGGTGTGAGAAGTCCTGGACTGAGGTTCAGGCGGATAGTTTTAGTTTTTAATGTAGGGGATGTACGAGGATGAAGGAACTTGAGGTGGAGTTAGAACAGCTGAGGCTGCTCGTTGTGGCAGTGGTGGGAAGGGAGCAGGTGGGTTGTGCTAGTAGTTCTGGTGGGGGGACAGTAGATGATAAATTAGGGGAAAACGACAAGAGAGATGCTAGGGAGAGCTCACCTCAGCCTGGGAGGCGGCTGAGAGGAGGTAAGGTGACAGGTCGTAGGGAGACTGGACGAAAGGAGACGAGAAGGAAAGAAATTAGAGGGAAGACAAATGTATCAAAGGAAATGGGAGTTGGGGGGGAGAGACGATAGTTAAGGCGATGGGTGTGAGGGAAACGGGAGGGAAGGTGTCAGGAGGGAAGGCGACGGGAGCGCCATTTAACAAAGAGACGGGAGGGAAAGGTGACAGGTTGATGAGTGAGAGAGAGAGAGAGAGAGAGAGAGAGAGAGAGAGAGAGAGAGAGAGAGAGAGAGAGAGAGAGAGAGAGACTGAAAACAATATGCCACCAAGTGACAAGGCTGCAGGACAGAATGTGATGGAGGGGATCCATCGGAAGAGCTATTCCGAGGCAGTGATAGAATGGGTGAGAAAGAGAGCGAGGGTATTTGTGGGGAACTCAATAGTTAGGAAGACCGACAGAGTCTTAAACAATGGAGATGACGTGGTAGTTTGATTGCCTGGGGCCAAAATAGAGGCGATAACTGAAAGGGTAGAAAACATCGTGGGTTCGGGCAAGGGTGGATCTGTTTTAGTACACGTAGGGACACATAACGCAGAGAGGGAGGGTACAACTGCCGTAGTTAAGGAAATACAGGAAGTTAGTCAGAACACTAAAGCAGACGCGTGTTGTGCAGGTAATACTGTCAGGGATTTTACCAGTAATAGGAATGAGGGGTCATAGATATCAAAACTGCCGGGGGAGGGCAATTAACATGCTAGTCGAGAAGCTATGTAGGGAAGAGGAAGTTGGTTTTGTGGATTTGTGGGGAAGTTTTGTTGGAAGGGCTGATATGTATACGAAGGACGGGCTTCATCTAAGTGGAAAGGGGGCAGCAGTATATGCGGATGGACTCACAGCAGCAGTAGACACTGGCATGGGTAGCATAACTAATATTTTTGGTAGTAAACACTATTTAAACTAGAAGCGCAGGGGGATTACTTAGAGATGCCTCAAGCAGGACAAGAGGCTACTAGTACAGATAAACCAATAACAAAATGTCCGAAAAACATGTATGAAGTAGGTTATAGATGCGTGTGTTTAAATGCTAGGAGTATAGTAAATAAGAAAACCGAATTAAACATTATGGTAGAAGATATTGACCCTCACCTAATTGGTATTACCGAATCATGGGCCAACACAGACATAACAGATGCTGAATTAGGATTGGCAGGATACGTAATGTTTAGGAGAGATCGCATAAGAAGAAGGGGCGGGGGAATTATTTTATATGTGAAAGAATCTATTCAGGCTTATGAAATAAAATTAGAAAGGAAAGCAGATTACGATGAAGCTGTTTGGTGCAAAATAGTTTCAGGAAATTCAAAAGTAACTATTGGATTAGTTTACCGAAGTCCAAACATAGACGAAGAGGATAACACAAAAATACAAAATGCTATAAAGGAAGTTAGTAAAGGGGAATGTATCATAATTGGAGATTTTAACTTTGGACACATGCAATGGAAATCTCTAGAGAGTACAGGGGGTGAGGACCAATAATTTTTATTTTTAATTCAGGACAGCTTCCTTACTCAGCACGTGCTAGAACCAACCAGGGGAGAAAATGTATTAGATATAGTTTTATCATCACAAAAAAATTAGTGGACAATGTAAAAATACATGAACCATTGGGTAATTGTGATCACAATCAAATACATTTTGACATCAATGTAAAATCAGAATGTAAAAATAAAAAAAAACGTATAGGAGAAACTTCCACAAAAGTAACTTTAAAGATATGAGAAAATACTTAGCAAAGCTAGATTGGAATGGCATGCTGATGAATAAGACCACAATTAAATGTTGGAATATTCTAAAATGTTAAATTGAGAGTATCATCGATACATTTGTTCCCTTGAAAAAAACAAGGAAAACGGTATAGAAAGAAACACTTCTCAAAAGAACCTATTAGAAAAAATAGTGTTTAAGCAAACTATGTGGAGGGTTTATAGGCGTACCAGAAAGGATGAAGACTATACAAATTACAGGCACTTAACCTAGCTATAACTGAAATTAGAAAATGTAAAAGAACCTTTTAAAAAAATTGGCAAGTAATATAAAAAATTACAGCAATATTTTCTATGATTATGTAAGGAGTAAACAGAAAGTTCGAGATAAGCTCGGACCACTGGAAAACAACAGGGGAAACATAATTTCAGACGGGTTTCAAATGGCAGAGGTCCTCAATGCGTATTTCAGCTCAGTTTTTACAACAGAAGATATCAGCTCACTTCCATTTCCATTTACTAAATTTGAGGGCAATAAATCAGAACATTTACGGCAATTATTTGTAACTCCTGAAATGATAGCACAGAAAATTAAGAAGATGAAAGATAATAAATCACCTGAAGTTGATGGGATACCACCAAAACTGCTTAAGGAAATTGTTGAGCAAATTAGTACACCACTTGCAAAATTGTTTAACTTGTCACTAGAAGAAGGAATAGTTCCTTCAGAATGGAAAGAAGCAAATATTACGCCGCTATTTAAGAAGGGATCGAGGAACAAGCCAGTTAATTACAGACCATTAATTAGAGACCACATGGTGGAATACCTTGTGAGAAATAAATTAATAAATACATCTCAACATGGGTTCCTAAAAGGAAGGTCATGTCTAACCAATCTCTTATGTTTTTTTGGAAGAAATTACAAAGTTGGTAGATGACGGGTCACCAGTGGATGTTGTCTACTTAGATTTTCAGAAAGCTTTCGATAAAGTGCCACATCAAAGATTGTTACTTGAACTAAAAGCCCATGGTATAGGTAATGATGTAATCAACAGGATAGAAAAGTGGCTTACACACAGAAGACAGAGAGTAATAATAGATGGTGAGATTTCAAATTGGAAATCGGTTTTGAGTGGGGTACCACAGGGAAAAGTATTAGTTCCTATACTGTTTTTAATATATATAAATGATTTTGAAGATGACGTATCTAGCAAAGTACTCAAATTTGCAGATGACACAAAATTATTCAGAAAGGTTACTAATGATACAAATAAACAAAGGTTACAGGATGATCTAGATAAATTGGTTAAATGGTCAGAAAAATGGCAAACGTTATTAAATTTTGGGAAGTGTAAATGTGTACACATAGGACATGGAAATATGGACGAAGAATATAAAATGGGGGATACTGTACTAGGTAGAACCACACAAAAAAATGACTTATGAGTAACATTTAATGTTGACATGATAGTTTCAGAGCAATGTGGGATTTCCACTTCGAAAGGAAATCAAATTCTTGGGCTAATTAGGGGAACTATCATGTATAAGGAGAAACAGCTAATTGTACCCCTGTACAAAGCAATAGTTAGACCACATTTGGAATATTGTATTCAAGCAAGGATCGTAAAAAGGACATAGATAAGCTAGAAAGAATACAACGAAGAGCAACTAAAATGATTCCAGAATTAAGAGACCTTAGCTACGAAAGTCGCTTATTACAATGTGGTTTGACAACACTAGAGACAAGAAGACTAAGAGGAGACCAAATAGAAGTGTTTAAGATAGTGAACGGTTATGAGGATGTTGATAAGAATATGTTCTTCAAACTTAAAGAAGGCAGTAGAACCAGAGGACACAAAGCAGCAGTAGTTAAGGAGCAGTGTAGGTTGGACATGAGAAAGTACTCTTTCTCATAGAGGGTGATAAATGAATGGAACAAACTGCCAAATGATTGTGTTAATGCTAGTAGTGTGAATATGTTTTAAAATAGAATTGACAGATATCTGATATGGGCGAGCTACACATAGATGAGAAAATTGTTGGACTCTCGATAAGCCAATGACTTCCTTGTCCACTTGCCATCTGGAACTTGTTGCTTGGGATGGCAATCTTGTTAAATCTTGTTAAACCGTCGTTTAGTCGTTTGCAGGAAACACTCAGGATAGCATGTGTTGATTGTTTTACCAAACGTGTCTTTCCTATCGGTGGGTGAGATCTGGATTTGGGGTCCGGACCGTGAGATCCGCAAACCTGCAAATGCACAAACAACTGTTGTGGTAACAAGATTATAGATTAGTTGTTCGAATTGATACGTTTGCCTTTTGATGCTATCGCGACACAGCGTTCACTATTCATAAAGGTATCTGATTTCTCAGCGGGCAGACACATTTTACGACTATCGTGACGCACACACGCAGGCACTCACTCACGCACGCACGCACGTGCGTACACAAGCAAGCACGCCCTTTAAATAAAATGTTTGTTCTGGCTAAGTCAGCGACGGCTGTGTTGGCTTGGCCATGTCTGCCGCATGGAGGATGGACGTATTCCAAAGGGCATCCTTTTGGCAAGCTTGTTTCTGGTGCAAGGCGTGTCAGCCTTCCAGCTGTTCGGATCAGGCACACTTGCAAGCGAGATATAGAATCTGCAAGTGTCTTATAGTATGCACAGACCAACAGCGAGTCCTGGGAATCTGCTGCCGCAACAGGCTGTGCAGAGTGGTATCAGGAAGGCAGAATGAACAAGACACGAACCGTGGACTGAGAAAAGAGCGTCGGAGAGAAAGGCCATCGACTGCCACGCCTCTACATCAAGCTGTTCACACCTGTAGTATCTGGAAAACAGATTGTCACTCCAAGACCGGAATTTATAGTCACATCAGATGTTGATTTGCGGAACAACATGTATGTATGCATACGTACATGCATGCGTGCATGTGTGCATGTAGGCATATATGTATGTGTGCATGAGTGCACACATACATATATGCATGTGTGCATGCATGTATTATTTTTTTCATTGCTTCTCACACCCATTTTAACAAATAGTTGATGTTGTAGTACGGACATAATATTCATGCACTTGTTGAACAGTTTGTATAGCGCACGATGCCGAATGCTCCGTTGTTGCTCAACTTGGTTCACACATTGCAAGCATACTCCCAGTACAACCAGAAGGGGCTCTCTTTATTATAACCATGGTAATTTATCATCCACTTTTCCATTGTTTTGCAAAACTATCTAGTGAATGTTATTCTAGTAAAATAACATTACTTGTTATGCACATTCTTGCATTGCATTATACACTGTGCTGCATGGAAATTATTTTACTGTGATCAAAAATGTATGTGTAGCTGTCTTTCTGTTATGGGTCCTATTGGAAAGAGTTAACCTTTCTTCGAGTAAAGGTAAAGGTACGTTCTTATATAGCGCGGTATCCAGTCCTTGGGATTGTTCAAAGCGTTTTACACTTCACTCCATGGCAGACCTGTTCATTCTAACGTCAACTTGACTTCTATGGGAAACATTCAGTCATGCAGCAATTACTGCGCAAAAAAGTATTCGTTCACACACCCTTCTCTGGCTATAGCCAATTACTCATTCATACAGCTGAGTGAACTGGAGCAAAGTGGAATGAACGAAATTAACCGAACTTCGAAACCACAGCAAGAGGATTCGAACCCGGAATCTCGATTGAGAGTCCGATGTTCTAACCACAACGCCACCGCGCCCATAGTTACATCGATCCCATTATTGGTGTGCAGCCAGCACTACTGGAGAGAGAATTTGTTGTTCAATAAGATCAACACATTTAACCACTGTCGTCTATTAGTATTAGTTTCAAAAAGGTAATTTACTATGACCATAGCCACTTAACCACCATTATTTCTTTGTCTTAGCAGTCACACAAGAATTAGATAATATTACCCTGACTGGCCAGTGTTCGCGGTATGGTGTACTGGACCCCTGTCTGAAAAATAGCGTGTCCCTTCAACAAACAAGTTTAAGCAGTTTAGCGATATCCAGCTAGGTTTTATTCCACAAAATACTGTTTACTTACAATGCGACATGTTATCTTACAGTTTATTACGGTCCTCTTCTGGCAATTTTGTCATGTATGCCTCCTGTGCCAGCTCTTTCATTTATGACGATTGTCATGGAGGATGGCCGTATTCCGAAGGCATCCTGTCCTCTATGGTGAGCTTGCTTTTGGTGTCAGACGTGTCGGCCGTCGTACTCTAGGGTTCATGGACGCTTGCAAGCGAGATCTAGAATCTGCTCAGATAGGCATCGAGTCCTGGGAATCTGTTGCAGCAGACAGCAACAACTGGCGACAAGGCACGTTATAGTCACTACATATGTTGCTTTGCGGAACATTGATTGTCACCGAAGGCGCACCTCCATTTTCCCTCGATATATATATATATATATATATATATATATATATATATATATATATATATATATATATATATATATATATATATATATATATATGTATACCAATGGTGATGATGCATGCATACATGCATGCACGTATGTACGTGTGCACGTGTGCATGTATGGAACTAAAGAATTAAGTGTTCTAAAAGCGCGAATATATGCCGGTGTGTTTATACTAAAGAGTGATCTGTGATCTGACTCCGGAGTGAATATAATATAAATTATTCTTAATCGGGGTGGTCAAAATCATATTATGGTATTCCCCCTTAGTAATTTTGCCCATTGCTTCTAACACCCAGTTTGACAAGTAGTTGATGTTGTAGTACGGACATAATGTTCATGCACTTGTCGTACAATTTGCATGGCGCTCGACACCAAATGCCCCGTTGTTGTTTAACTTGATTCAGACATTGCAAGCATGTCAAAACACTCCTACTAAATTCTACGCTTAATTCATGGTCATTCCATTGTGCTCACACGGGGTGGATGGACACTCATTCAAATACAGGGGATTTGTGATACTGAAATCGTGCAATTAAGTATCCAGCTCAGAAGAAATTGTGTCCAGAAATGTATACTTTTTAGTAGTTACCGTACCCGAAGTGCTTATTCATATTAAAGTAAATGTTACGAATCACCTGAACGTTTGTAATTATGGATGCTCTTAATGGATTCGTGAGGCAGATGCATTTTTTTCAGAGCTGACTTTTATTTTTTATTTCGATACATACATCATTTACTTAGTATTTGTTTCTTCATTATAATCTTCATGGTGTATACATGGATGATCACATGGAACTTGATACTGATGATCTGTATCGATATTTAAATACTTACGTTTTGGATTCATCAGGCAGAATGATAAATTAGACAAAGGAAATGCAATTAGTGAAACATCACATTTGGTTAAGTTTTAGTACCATAGCAATCCTTGAACATTAAAGGTTCGATTATAGCGACATCCGCACATGTATATGTATGCAGTTCTTAGTGGTAGATAAAGTTAGGAAAACAGTCAGAATAAAACATAACGAAAAAGGGCAAAATGGACCTTTTATTAACTCGTGCAGCTCACAATGTCTGTCACACCTATGGATAGCTTCTAAACACCTTTCCCCACGGACAGGACTCTCGAACACCGTGTACCAACGGTTCTTGAGATTCCACCATAACTTATATGTGTGGTAGTGCACTCTATATCTCCTGCACCAGGGTGGTATCTGGTATATAGGGCAACAATGGCTGGTGCCATGTCCACAATAGTGCCGCGTCATGCACTCCGTGTTCGTCTTGTACAAGGGTCTACAAACGTCCATTTTCGATAGTGTCCACTGTTGCTGATAAATTAAGCATACTATCGTCAGCAGTTTGTCATCCTCAGACGGGGGCGTGTACATTGATGACAGATACGTCCGCCTGTCCACCATGGTGCTCACATCCACTTGAGTATCCACATAGGTCAACTGTGTCGAGAGATCAGCCTCAAAGAGGTTGTGGTCGAATACGCGTAAATGGCTTACTGTATTCAGCGCGCGGCGCGTTTGCGCCCTGAATACAGTAGGTGCGCTGGCAGTTCGGGCAAGCAAGTATAAAGTGATCGATTAGTTTATATATTACCACGATTAGATACAATGAAAAATTTTCCTGATAGATGAATCATGCATAAACATGAAAACTGTACCTATGATATTATTGAAGCGTTCGCTGTGATTGTTGTGTGTCTAAGAACTTTGTAACGCGTGTCCCTATATCATATATCTGAGCGTGTGTTGTATTCAGCGCGTCAACGCGCCGCGCGGCAGCGCGCTGAATACAGTAAGCCCGCGAAAATCTACTTCATATTACGAGCGGGTGCCGCTTTGACAGGACATAAGGAAAACACCTGTGTAGTGATCATATATGTTGTCGATGTCATAATCCAACAAGATGAACGAGTTATCACAACACGGGCCCCTTTTATTTGAGAAAAACAGAAATACACTATACTACGTACATTAGGTATATGGGCCATAATGGCCCACGTAGTTGAACGTTCACTGTAAACCAACGTCACGGATCACTGCACCGGCGTCATGTGTCACTGCAGCAGCGTCATGGGTCTTTGCACGGGTTATTTGTGTTTACCCGCCGTCGCAGTAAATATAACACAATCACTACCTCAATCGCACGTACGGGCCGTGTTGAAGTTATGCCGAAGTTGTCGGCCCCACGATTGGGAGGGGGGTATACGACATACATATGATTCATCCGACTGAGACAGTATGATCAACACATTTTATTGGCTGTGAAGAGTGTAATAGTTCTATCAGGTGGGTGTTTAGGGGAGGTTATTGGGCTATGCCCCTTGGCTTAAATGATTTCGTGTGTAACTTGTTGCCACACTGCATGTTAACATGGCAAACTAATCGGTGACTAAGCTTCCTCCCTTGGCCTCCCTTTGCGAGATCCTAGATACGCCACTGAATCTATCAAAAGGCCATCTTATATGTAAAGTTAATAAACATTAAAAAAACAGATTTTTTGGGTGGCAAGTGGACAACGAAGTCATTGGCTTATTGAGAGTCCAAAAAAGTGTTCGTTACGTTCAGTGACGCTGCTAGATGGCTTGAAAATAAGGTTAAATTACCTGTATGTTTACGGACCAGGAAAAGAACCAGTGACATATTTGAGGGGCACTGGGCCATGCCCCACTCCTTTGGCTTATATTTATTATTGTTTTTTGTTTCTGATATGTAACCTACGTAACGCCACTACAGGTTAGCGTGATAAACTCAAGGGTGACTAAGTTCAGTTAAATTTTATCCTCTTCATGCCAGGTGGCACATAAGGCATCAACAAGAGAACGCTACTGGTGTCGGTCTGCAGCCCATTTGGTGATGGTGTTCCATGTCAAGCCGCATTCTTTCATCTCCTTCTCCACTGTTCATCTCCATGTTTCCTTCGGGCGACCACGTCTTCTTCTACCACCCGCTGTCCAGCGTAAGGCTGTCTTGGGCAGTTCGCCTGGTGACATTCGGCAAACGTGTCCAAGCCATCTCTTTCTTCGCCTCTTGATCTGCGTGGCCAGGGATGTTGCGTCTGTTTTGTGGAGCAGCTCTTCATTAGCGATGGTGTTGGGCCAAAATGACCCTAGGATCTTCCGTAGACGCTTGTTTTGGAAGGTCTCAAGCTTGTGTGCTAGCTTGGCTGTCAGTTTCCAGCACTCGGAGCCGTAGAGAAGTACATTGAGAACATTACTGTTGTACAGTCTCAGTGTTGTTTCCAATCTCAGTTGCTTAGATTTCCAGATTGGCTTCAGCACAGCGAAAGTCTGGCTTGCCTTTCTGATTATAGCCATAACATCTTATGCAAAGTCTCCATCTGTTGTGATTTTGCTTCCCAGGTATACAAAGTCATGAACCTCTTCCAAGGCATCATTGTTGATTATGGTAATGGGGTTGTCTGTCTTGTAGTTGTTCCTCATCAGTTTGTTTTTTGTTGTTGTGATGAGCTTAAGCCCGATCTGTGATGGTGTAGTTGTGAGTTTGTCCATTTGTCTTGCATGCCTTTGAGACAGCAGTACGATATCACTGCATGGTCCAAGTATTTCAGGATTGAGGTACGTGTCCGTCTGATGCCCTTATTTCCATCTTTGGTGATTTTTTTCTAAATGGCAATCGTATCAGTACAACAGGTCGGTGACCTTTGACCTTTCATTAGGGTTACTAACCCTACAGGGTTCGTATTATGATTCACTACAGATGACATAATTATGGTTACTAACCCTAACCCTAACCGACAATTCTATTCACACTTGATGAGGTGACGTCATAGGACTCTCGACCAATAAGAACGCTCGCCACTGAAATGAAGAGCTGTGACGTCGTAGGTCACGTGACGGCTCTCAACCCATCAGAACCGTCGACTCAATTGACCCGTAGCAACGCCCCCGGTGACCGTATCATCGCAAAACAACATGGCAGCAAAACAAGATGACAGCCTCCATAGGGAGGTCACGTGACATGCAAATGAAGAGCTGTGACGTCATAGGTGACGTGACGGCTCTCGACCCATCAGAACCGTTGACACGTTTGATCCGTAGCGCCCCTGGCGACAATATCATCTCGAGGGCGATAATAGGGATGACACGTTGCGCCCTCTAGCGACGGTTTCACCACAAAAGGGTGTAATTTATGCAAATGAGCTGTGACGTCATAGGTAACGTGATGGCTCTCGACCAATCAGAACAGTCGAAACTAGGTCACAAACGGTCGATACAATTGACCCGTAGCGCCCCTGGTGACAGTTTCACTACAAAAGGGTGCAATATATTCTAATTTATGCAAATATAGACATTATAGGTCACGTGACGGCTCTCGACCAATCAGAAAGTGTCCCTCATTTGAGCGATAATAGGGATTATACGGTGGCGCCCCTAGCGGTAAAAATCGCACGATCAATCAGAACGCTCCATTTCAAATTTCGACCAATCAGAATGAAGCAAATTGCCCCTCAAATTTAAGCCTTCAGATGCCCCCATATACTACTCACGTCAATGGCTGAGACTACCGCTTGCCCGTACTCGTCAATCACCGTGTTCACATCCATTTAAGAGACAACAGAGGCAAGCCCCGTCGAGAGATCAGCGTCAAAGCCGTCCTGGTTCAAAACACAAAAATGTAATTCCCTCAGCTGCTCCATGACACAAGCGGGTGCCGGTTTGACAGAGGACACAATCAAATATAAACTTGTAGTGATTTGATATGTTGATATGGGAACGCTGTCATCGACGTCACAACTAAAGGTGAATGTGTCACGATCAGCCACAACATGGGTCCCTTGTACTCGAGAAAACCAGCTATGCATTACAATATGCACATTTCGACAACTGTATATTTCGATCGATTGGTTGGCCCAAGCCCTCGGAAAAACCTACTGCGTATTATTTTATTGTCCAACCATAACGCTAACGGGCGAACTGGCGGGAAAATACGGTAACTGAACTCTCAATGAACCGATGTCACTGATAATTGCACCGGTGTCATGGGTCATTGCATGGGTTATCCATGTTTACCCCCTGTCGCAGTAGAGATGTTACTTCCTCAATCGCACGTATTATACCGACGTTAACTACCCCGCGATTAGTGGCGTGTTAAGACACAAATAAGACCATGCATAAGATGTGACCACATAGATGCCATCGCATGTTTATCACATCTGTGCTTATTTGTCGGCACCGACATCGTTTATACATCTTCACGTTTCTTATCCTCTGTTGCCAGTGAATATCGAGAATGCTCCATTTTTGGATTATGCACTTATATGGAGGAGGAAGAAGAAGACAAACTCCACAACCTACTGCTTGTTCCGCAACCTACTGCCTGTCTGCTACATTAGTGGAGAAAAAAGTGCGTGTGTCTGTCCCGCAGTAGGGGACGAGGTAGTGCATGCTGTGACCTCATGTGATGAGTGAAGCGGGATGTAAAACATGGCTGCTGGAATGTCTATGAGATGGTGCATGACTCGGTACATCATGAATGTCTTGGCGGTTATCCTTCTGTGTTGCTGCGATTGTTTGCTGATCATGTGGCTGGTTGTGCTGGGGGTCTTGTAGTCCCCAGTTACAAACCTCGCCGTCCGCCGCTGGACAGTTTCCAACTGCTGGATGTTAAGTCTTGGTGTGGGTGCCCAATGATGCGCTGGCATACTCTAGGATACGATATAAATGAGATTGCGGACAGAAACACATGGCGGACACGAGAAATCTCCGCCGCATCCATATATGCAAAATCTTCGTCCCATCCTCATATCTCGAGTCACTGCGGACACCCACAAGCTCAGGCCCATCCTCAGGAACCGACTCCTATAAGATACACACAATCTCCGTCTCATCCTCAGATGCCTACTCTTGACAGATACACACAGTCTCCGTCCCATCCTTTGACACCGACTCATGGCGCACATTCACAATCTCCGCCCCAACCTCAGATACCGACTCATACCGATTCATGATAGACAATCACCATCTCAGTCCCATCCTCAGATACCGACTGACGACGGAAAACCACAATCTCCGGCCCATCTTCAGATACCGACTCCCTGCGGACACCCACAATCTCAGTCCCATCCTCAATATGGATGCACACAATCTCAGTCCCATCCCCATTCACCGACCCATGACGGATATCTACAATCTCCGTCCCATCGCCACATACCGACTCATGAGGGACATCCTCAGTGTTCGTCCCATCCTCGTTCACAAAAGCATGGCTTAGACATGCTTAGACACCGACTCATGGCAGACACCCATACATAACACATTTTTGATGAAGCGAGAGTTCAATAGAAGAAAATTCTTCACGAAATTATTTAATCCACGGGATTTATAGAACATTAAATCGCTCCAACCTCTCGTTTGATCACAAGTATTTGATATATTCACAATACGCATAAAACACTTCTTTCACTTGAAGTAGCAACTAATCAAATCCTCACATATGTCTCATCTTCTGTCGTGTAATCAGTGGGTGTTTGGTTTCTCCTTACCACTTCAACTAACTTCTTCTACCCAACACGATGTGGTTGCTTTAAACAAATCAAGCTTGCATGCATATCTAATTGTAATCTTAAATTGTAACAAGTATCGTTTGAAACTGTGGTCCTTGTGGGGCGTAGCGGTTAGAAAGTGGAACTCTCAAAAAGAAGACCCGGGTTCGAATCCTCTTGCTGCTATTTCGAAGCTCTTGCAGTTTCGTTCATCCCACATTGAAGTGCAAAGCGCTGGTAGGGAGTTCGCGCTTTGAGCAGTCCCAAGGACAAGTTACCGCCATATATAGGAACACACCTTTACCATCTAACAATTGAAAGTGTCCTTCCAGCACGTTGTCCCCAGTATAAATTAATTGCATACTTCAAGGTGCAAGTTAGTGATATACTTACACCAAGATGTGTTGTAACTCGACCGACGGTCTGTTCAGGTGTCGTGTGGCGCCGGGATGTCGAAGAGTGTGAAGGCACAGTGGTGCCTCCTATCGACTCTGCTGATGATATGCCTTGTCAAGCCACAGGGTGAGTGATATTCAACCATTCTAGGTGGCCCACAAATTCGTTTTTTATGAAACAGACGTAGCGATCTTATAACAAGTTGGAGAGTTCACTGTGTCGTGACAAACACTTATGTTGACATTTTCGCGTTTCTTTTGTTGTTCAGCATAGTTGTTAACGTGCACGACTTTTATTTGATTAAATGTCACCTTTAATAAATACACCCACTTCCTTGCTGGATTAGCCTACACTATTTTATTTTGCACGACTGGTTAATATGCAACACATGTGTTTCATGTCAAGATATAATCGTACCGTTTTGAGTAATACGAATTTGGTAAATAAATCAATATACAAATAAATAAGAAAAGAGCTACCAGAACACCAACAGCGACTCACATTGATGATTTATAAGGGAATTAGTGCGATATTTAATGTACAATTGTACGGCAGAACACAATCTGGTTTGCAGTGGAATCAAATTGTGCACAGATCCAACATCGCGGCGCCGTCAAAGACGGCGTCTACACCATCTACCGGAGCGGACAGCAATTGCAAGTCTACTGCGACCTCACGACAGACGGCGGTGGATGGACGGTAAGATAACGTAATTATAAAGCACACGCATGCACGCACGCGGACAAGTACGCATGCAAGCATTCACACGTACACACGTTGATACGTACATATGTACGTACGTGCGCGTGCTTGCGTGCGCCAGTGCGTGTGCGTGTGCGTGAGTGTGTGTATCATGCATGTGGCGATTAACTTACCTTAATCATTAATTTGCAAACGTTAGTTCAATATTAACTTAATATAACTGGTAAACTTTTGAAGGTTAACTTGTAATATGGTTAATTGATTAACTTCAATTACGTTTAAGTTAACTTATTTTTTTACAAATTAATAATATTAATGTCATCCACAAGTATATATACAGGTAAAAGAACATTATAGTTGCTTAGTGTTATTAAGATGTAGCTGTTTAGTATTAGTTAGATGTAGCTGTTTAGTGTTGTATAGATGTAGCTGAATAGTATTGTTTAGATGAAGCTACTAAGTGTTGTTTATATGTAGCAGTTTAGTGTTAGCTAAGTGTAGCTTTTTAGAGTTGATTAACAAGATTTTAACAAGATTTGCCATCCAAGCCAAATGTCCAGATGGCAAATGGAAAAGGAAGCCATTGGCTTATCAAGAGTCCAACAATGTTCATCTACTTATAACCCGCCCTCCTGAGATATGTGTCAACCTTGTTTTTAAACATATTCACGCTGCTAGCAGTTACACAATCCATAGACAATTTGTTCCATTCATTTATTGTCCTCTGTGAGAACGAGTGCTTCCTGATGTCCAATCTACACTGATCTTTTACCAATGGTACCTCATGTCCTCTAGTTCTACTATCTTTCTTAAGTGAGAAAAACATATTTCTATCATATTTCTTCATACCCATTCAATATTTTAACAACTTCAACCTGATCTGCTCTTAACCTGCTTGTCTCTAGCGTTGTTAAACCACATTCTTTCAGGCGTTCTTCATAACTAAGGTATCTCAGTTCAGTAATAATTTTAGTTGCTCTCCTCTGTACGCGTTCAAGCGTATATATAACCTTCTTGCCATATGGTCTCCACGCTTGTATACTTTATTCTAAATGAGGTTTAACAATTGCTTTACGCAGGTATATAATTAGCTTTTATCATTGTAGATTATGTTTCTCCTAATCAACCGAAGAATTTGATTACCCTTTGAATCTGCAATACCACACTGCTCTGAAACTTTCATATGAACACTCATTGTTAGGCCTTTTCTTTTACAGTAGTACCTAGAACAGTATCTCCCATTTTATAATTTACATCCCTCTTCCCATGTCCTGTATGTAGGCATTTACATTTCTCCAAAATGAATACAATTTTTCAGATCATTTCTCTAATCAGTCTAGATAGTTTTGTAAATGTTGTTAACCACCATCAGTGTTAACCTTTCTAAACACGTTTGTATCATCCGCAAATTTTCAGTACTTTGCTTGCTATATTGTCGTCCAAGTCATTGATATATATATATATTACGGATAGTAAAGGTCCAATACTGATCCTTGTTGTACCCCACTCAAAAGTGATTTCCAGTTTGAAACCTCTCCGTCTACTACAACACGTTTTCTCTCAATCAATCCAATCAATTGTGCCATCCCCGATGTACTCTATCAGTTTTTATGCTACATGCTAGTTTTTGTTCATAGCTTCATTTGGATTGTCTAATCTCAGACGTAGCTGCATTAAGTGCCTCTTCGTAATTTGCATAGTCTTTATCCTTTCTGGCACGCCTATAAACTTTCCCCGTAGTTTGCTTGAATACTATTTTTCTAATAACTTCTGTTGACAAGTATTTCTTTCTAGACCGTTTTCCTTGTTTTTTTAAGGGAACACATTTATTGATAATACTCTCAATTTCATATTTGAGAATGTTCCGACTTTCAGTTGCGATCTAATTCCTCAGCATGTTATTCCAATCTAGCTTTGCTAAGAATTTTCTCATATCTTTATAGTTATCTTTGTGGAAGTTTCTCCTGTACGTTTTTTTCTGTTTTTACATTGATGTCAAAGTGTATTTGATTATTGATTATGTTATGTCATGTTTTTTTCTGTTTTTACATTGATGTCAAAGTGTATTTCATTATTGATTATGTTATGTCATGTTTTTTTTTGTTTTTACATTGATGTCAAAGTGTATTTGATTATGTTATGCCATGTTTTTTTCTGTTTTTACATTGATGTCAAAGTGCATTTGATTATTGATTATGTTATGTCATGTATTTTTTACTTTGTCCACAAATTCTTTTTATTATGATAAAACTATATCTTCCCTGGTTGGTTCTAGAAGGTGCTGAGTAATGAAGCATTAAAAATATAAATTGTTGTACTCTCTAGAAATTTCCTTTGTATGTGTCCATGATTAAAGCCTCCCATTATGAAACATTCGCCTTTACTGACTTCCTTTATAGTGTTTTGTATCTTTGTGTTATTTTCTTCGTTTATGTTTGGACTTCGTAAACTAAACCAATAGTTAATGCTGAATTTCTTGAAACTATTTTGCACCAAACAACTTCATCGCAATCTGCTTCCCTTTCTAATTTTATTTCATAAGCCTGGATATATTCTTTAACATATAAAATAACTCCCCCTCCCCTTCTTCCTATTCGATCTCTCCTAAACATTATACTATCCTGTCAGTCCTAATTCAGCATCTGTTATGTCTCTGTTAGCCCATGATTCGGTTATACCAATTATGAGAAGGTCAGTATCTTCTACAATAATGTTTAATTCGTTTTCCTTATTTATTCCCGGCATTTAATCGTTTTTCTTACTTACTAAGCTCAATGCATTTAATAACAAACATTTATAACCAGCTTCGTATATGTTTTTCGGACAGTTTGTTATTGGTTTATCTGTACTAGTTTCCTCTTGTCCTGCTTGATACACCTCTAAGTAACCCCCAGCGCTTCTAGTTTAAACACTGTTTATTACCAAAAATATGTGTTAAGCCATGCCACTATCTACTGCTGCCGAGAGTTCATCCGCAAATACTGCTGCCCACTTTCCACTTAGATGAAGCCCATCCCTCATGTGCATATCAGCGTACCTATCAGCCCTCCCAACAAAACTTCCTCACAAATCCAACTTTCTCTTCCCTACATAGCTTCTGGACTAACATGTTAATTGCCATCCACCGGCAATTTCGATATCTCTGACCCCCTTCCATGACATAATTACCTGCTCAATCCGCGTCTGCTTTAGTGTTCTGACTAACTGCCTGTATTTCCTAACTATGACAGGTGTACCCTCCCTTTCTACGTTATTTGTCCCTAAGTGTACTAAAACAGATCCACCCTTGTCCGAACTCATGATGTTTTCTACCCTCTCAGTAGTCGCCTCGATTTTGGTCCCAGACAAACAAACCACTACGTCATCTCCCGTGTTTAAGACTCTGTCGGTCTTCCTAACTATCGAGCCCCCACACGCACCCTCACTCTCTTCCTCACCCCCTCTATCACTACCTCAGAATAGCTTTTCTGTTGGATCCCTTCCGTCACATTCTGTCCTGCAGACTGTTATCAATCTCCGTCTCACCCATCAACTTGTCACTTTTCCCTTACGTCTCCTGGCTAACTTGCGCTCCCGTCGCTTCCCCCCTGACACCTTCCTTTCCGTCTCCCTCACTCCCATCTACCCCACTCCCATCTCATTCGGTCCAGTTTTCTTTCCTCCCGTTTCGTAGATATTGTTTAGATGTTTAGTATTATTTATTCTGCTGTTTATATGTAGCCGAGTAGCTGCATAATGTAGTTTTGGTTTACTTTTTAGTTCAAATTACAAGTTGAATATTTTCAGCACTGACACCACTGAGCTGGTGTTGTGTTGTGTACGATATAAACACTGGCACACATAATGTAGATATTGTTGTGGATAATAAATTTGAGTTAGTTTAAGAGCACTGAGCATAAATTAACATATAGATAATATTGTAGCAAATATATCTGGGTTAGTCTAACTTTAGATTTACATATAATGTAAGTTAACCTAATCATTAATTGAACTGGATCACTTTTACATGCGATGTGATCTAAATATCTCAGGAGGGAAGGCGACAGGATATCTAAAAACAAGGTTGACACATATCTCAGGAAGGCGGGTTACACGTCAATGAATATTGTTGTACTCTCGATAAGCCAATGGCTTCCTTGTTCACTTGCCATCTGGGCCTTTGGCTGGGATGGCAAATCGTGTTAAATCTAAAAGCAGTTATAACTTAAAACGATACACAGGGAAAGCATTATTAATCTTACTTTAATAGATATGTTTAAGGACGAATCGACACCCCCGTTGGTTAAAAATTACTCATGCATGGCATGGTTGAAGGCTAGGAAATACACTAAAGGGGTGTGTGACAGGGGTCTCAACCGCAGTCCCACCCGTTTTCGGGGGTCACCTTCCCATTTCTGACCAATTTTAAAAGTCCATCTCCAAGCAATCCCACCTCCCACATATTCTTGATGTCTCCTGCTCACCATAGCACACATAATTTTGAGCAGTTTTTTTATATAACAGTATTTGTGGGAATATAGCCCAGATAATAGATCATTGTTAAGTTGGAAAATGTGTGTTATTTGAAGTTGTTCAAGTTGTGAAAATATTGATAGTTATATCGTTGTTCAGCTTGGAGAATGTTTATTTTGAAAACAAGTTTAAGCATACGTTATTTTTTGTAAATGCGTCTTTCAAATTTGTCAAACAACTAATATTGCCCTGTCCATTCTTTTGAGTTATTAAGATTAGTAAGTTGTTCTCTCTCTTTCACACAATTTGCCTTCAAACAAGGACAGTTAGAATAATCCAACTTTCCCATAAGTTACACCGTCCATTTATCTACATGCAGGTGATTTTTAATGTTGTTCACTTGAAATAGCGGAAAGCTATGGACGTCACACAAACAAGACAACTGAACTTTATTTCCAGCAGGGTAGGTGAATAAGGCCCGGCCATATTTTGTACCTGCGAAGAAGAAGAAGGTCATGATTGTAAGATAGATAAAGGACAACTTATTAGCCGTGAGAACAATTGTAATAACTCAAACATAGGAAAAGGACAATATATTAGTTGCTTGAATTTTTTCAACGAACTCATAGCAGTGCTAAACACAAGGTGTGCTTTTAAAATCGTGTTTTCAAAATATGGGTCAATATGGGTTTTCAAAATAAGCATTCTCAAAACTGAGCAAATATGTAATCATCAATATCTTGACAACTTAAACATTTTTCAAAATAAACATTCTCCAAAACTGAACAATGACTCATTCTTTGGGTCATGTTCCCTACGATAAATGGGGACTAGTTATAGTTCAGTGGCGATGTCGGGAGTAAATATTGTTCGCATTGATGCTTTTACGTGTGGTTTTTAAGCCATGGGCCTTATTCTCCTTCTGGCCTGCTTCGCCCCATATATGTTATGACCTTCTTCTTCGTAGGCTATAAAATAAGGCCCAATTGTCTCACCTTGGTTTGACGTCCATAAATTGTCTAAAATTTAAGTTAGCAAGTTCAAACTTCACCTTAAAAAATCTGCATCCAACATAGAGCATAGGCTTAGACGATCCAATATATGAATAAACGATCCCACATAGTGTTAAACGATCCAATATAGGTATAAACGATCCACTCAGATCCAACATAGGGTTAGGTGATCCAACGTATGGTTAATCGATCCAGAATCAAAATCAGAAGTATATTTATTTGATCCGAACTGTACACGCATTCAATAATAATATATCAGTATATAATTGTACGTTATAAAATATTACCGTATACAGAGAAGATCATGGAGACTCCCACAAAGACATTAAAAGTCGCTACCGGAGGAGCCACCCGTCGTATTATTTAATTTTAGTTTCTGAAGAAAGAAAAGAATATAGATATAAAGTTATCAACGTTACAATGTAGTAAAGTCCACCGTCAATAAAAACCTGGATTATTATGTTTTATTATACAGCTGTCATGTATGTTCTTGGTATGTAGTGAAGTGAGAAGGTGAAAATGTATTGATAGTGTTTTAGTATAGCTAACATCATTGCGCATATATGTACAAGTATAACAGTTGATGATTGTGCACGTGTTTTTGTAATTTTAAGACCCCTTAAACTGTGTGTGTAAAGTTTGTCTTTCACGCTTTGAGAGGTATTGCTGATGGCATTTGGTAAACTGTATTTAAAACATTGGTTTGCAAATGTATGCTTTCTACCATAAATGTGAATTTTATTTTGGTTGCGTGTATTATGACCATGAATCTTGGTGTTTGTTGCTGCCAATGTTGTAGGTATGTAGGTAATTTACTATGTATAAATTTTTAATTTTATTCTTGAATGGCTAATATGTCATTCACGTTTAGTAAGCTTAGTTTTTAAATAGCGCGTCAGTATGCGAATTGAAACTACTCAACGTTTTTATTCGTATAGCCCTTTTCTGAAGTTGGTTAATTCTTTGACAGTAGAACCCACAAGTCGTTAAGCAATAATTTACATGTGGTACTAATAACGTGTTATATAGCATAATTTAAATTCTCGTAGGCAGTACTAGTTTCAGTCTATTTATTTCACCGATTATTCTAGAACATTTGTTTGATATATTTTCAGAGTGTTTTTTCCAATTTAATTGTGTATCCAAGGTTAATCCCAAGAAATAAAAATCGTCAAACTTTGTTATTATTAGATTATTTATTTAGGAACATGTGTTTTGAAATTTTTGTTTTCATGTGGAAACACATGAATTTGGATTTAGTAACGTTAAGGGAAAGTTTATTTATTGCAAGCCATTCATTAATTTTGTAGAGTTCTTCATTTATCAGTGCATCAGTATCATCATGTGCATTTGTTGAATTGCTCATTGTACTTAACAAAGTGGTATCATCTGCATAGGATATGAAGTTGAAAATTTGGCTGGCTTGTGAAAAATAATTAATATAGATAATAAATAGAATTGGTCCAAGAATTTAGCCCTGGGTAAAGTTTCTGATTTTACATCAGCAGTTTCTACATATTGTGTTCTATTTGATAAATAGCTTTCATATATTTTTAGAGGTACCCGTCCAATACCATAATGGTTTAATTTACATAGTAATACGTTATGGTCTAAAGTGTCAAACGCTTTAGAGAGATCATGGAATGTACTGAACGGTAACTCATTATTATCCATTTCGGTTGTTACTCTGTCTATCAGTCCAAAGGCTGCGTATTCAGTAGAGTGACCAGTACGGAAGCCATATTGATTTTTTATACAAGTGTCTTACTTTCGAAATAGGAGGATAATTGATTGCCCATGATTTTTTCAAATACATTGGATATGGTTGGTAGAAGGGAAATCGTTCTGTAGTTGTTGATTATTGTCGGGTCACGCTTTTTAAATGCGAAATGACTTTGGCCACCTTTAATCTTTCGGGGAATATCCATGTGCTAATAACTTGATTGATAAAATAGCGTTAAAGATTTTATTATTTTTTGCGCCATTTGCCAAATTAGTTGAAATGCCGTCAATCCCAGAACTGTTTTTAGATGGAAGATTGTCTATTGTTTTTTGCTCAATTAATTCGTCAACGTTATTAAGTGCGAATTTACAGTTTAAATTTTCTTCAAGGTAATGCTTGAAATCTTTATCTCCTGAGTAGGTTATATTATTGACCAGATTTGTTTTGTTTTTTCTTGAGAAAAAAATATTGATGGTTTTCCATATGTTTCTGATGTCAGATTTATATTTAGCTGGACGTTGTGGTGGATGCAAAATAATGTTGTTTGGATGCACGTATGCTTCTCTTTAGTGTAGTATTGTATGTTTTTAAGTTCATACACATTATTTCGTACTCCCGTGAGTTAGGATTTGTTAGTTTCATTCTCTTATATAAATTATCTCGAAATTTTAAGGATTTTAGCAGACCCACATTGATCCATTTGGATTTTGTATGTTTATATTGATAAAATTTCACTAATTTGCTCAACGTATGATTGTTCGTGGCCTTTTCAATTACTTCATGTATACTGTTGTAACTTAAATTAAAGTCTGTAGTAAAACATTTATCTAGTTTGTTATACAAATCGGATGCACTAATATAATTTAGTAAATTTAGAATAGCTTTCTTGTTTTGTGTGTTTATTTTAATCCATGTTGCATATGGTGGGTTGACTAACGAAACCCCTAAGAGCATAAAGCAAGGGATAATTTGTTTATTAATATACCAGATGTAGCTCTGGTTGTTGAGCTCTGAAATTTTAGCATCTACATATTGAATATTTAAACTGAGTACTGAAAATTATTTTTTTTGCCACTAGTATCTTGAAGTGGTATATGTCGTAATAAGAATAATGATTTTTGAATTGCAATTAATTGTTATCAAGATCTAATGAGTTAATTACATTTTTTTTTCAACACCACCCAAGTGTGAAAGAAAAAGGCGATCAAAGTGTTCTGTAATTAATTAGCTCTTTAAGAGGTACGAATGGCATGAATGTGCACATGTGTTAAATGTTAATGCTATGTATGATGAAGGCGTATTTGTTATAGAGGTAATGCATAGTGTATAGGTGATCGGAAAACGAATTATGTTGTTTTGGGTATTTGTGAATGTTTGTTTGTTTGTATTATTTGCTAGATGATGCTCAGCAAACAAAGCAAAATAATATGACGAAGGATATGTGTCTGAACAGTACGCAAAGTCAACAAAAAGAAACAGAAACAGATAAAACGTTAGTGGCTTTGCTGGCTGCATAAAAAGATATAACCATGCCATAACTCACCAAACGAAGTGTGCCATGTTTGTTTATACACTGCATGGTGTTTAACTGAACGAAAATGAAAGGCAGCAACTTAAGTTAAACAAACTTACATTACCGACATAAGATATATAAAAAACATTATTAAGTATCATTACATTCATGACATATTGGAAACTTTACTAAACCATATTACTATGTACCCGAAAACAACGAGGTGTGCAGTTTGTATCTAAACACTACGTGTTAATTAAATGAACAGATAAAAAATAAGTGAAAGGTAACATCTTAAGTAGAACAAAATGACATTACAAGCATAATATAGGAGAAACATTACTAAACCATAATGTAAAATGAAAGTAAGATGAAATGTAACATCTTATTTTAAACAAACTTACAACGTTGACATATTGAAAAAATACTGTACCAAACATTCTAAACAACTAAATTATGTGCCCCACAAATTATGGGGGGTGCGATATTTATCTAAATATTGCCTAAACTTTAAACGAACATAAATGAATTATATTGTATTTGTTATTTTTGTATATATATATACAAACAACAAATACAGAATAATTCAGCGTCATGCCTTAATATTTGAATTTGCCTTCATTTATAATTTTGTAATGTAATGTTTTTCTTAATCAAAAGATGTCACGTCTCATTTTATTTAATTTCCGTTCATTTAAATCAAGTTGAACATACTAATGCATTGTGTAACGAATTTTTGACAAACCTAAGTTGTTAACTGAATGCATCATATGGTCTAGTGATGTTTGTCAATATGTTATGTATATTATGTAATGTTGATTAACCTAAATTGTTACCTTTCATTTTAATATATATATATATATATATATATATATATATATATATATATATATATATATATATATATATATATATATATATATATATATATATATATATATATATACACATATCTAGTGATGTTTGTCAATATGTTATGTATATTATGTAATGTTGATTAACCTAAATTGTTACCTTTAATTTTACTATATATATATATATATATATATATATACATACATACATATATATATATATATATATATATATATATATATATATATATATATATATATATATATATATATATATATATATATATATATATATATAGTCATAATAGGTTAATCAACATTACATCACATACATAACATACTGAAGAACATTACTAGATCATATGGTGCATTATAAACAACTAGATGTGCAGTGTGTTTGTGTGTGTGTGTGTGTGCGTGCGTGCGTGCGTGCGTGGGTGCGTGCGTGCGTGTGTGCGTGCGTGCGTGCGTGCGTGTGTGTGTCTAAACACTGCAAATGATTTAAATGAACGAAGATAAATATAATAACAACTTAGGTTTGTCCAAAATTCGTTACTCAGTGCATTAATATGTTCAACTTGATTTGAATGAACGGAAATGAAATAAAATTAGACGTGACATCTGATGTTGAAGAAAAACATTACATTGCAGAATTATAAATGAAGGCAAATTCAAATATTAAGGCATGACGCTGAATTATATTGTCTCTGTTGTTTGTATAGTCTACGCATATTTGAGAATGTCTTGGAAGCTCCTGCCTTGGTGAGAGGTCTTCGTTGGTGAGAGGTCTTTCGGTAGGGTTAGTTTTATTGAAGTCTTTGAGTCCGCCGTTGGCACCATGCACAGAGTCTCTACAGCGCTCGCTGCGATATATGGTCTAGGCATATTTGAGAATGTCTTTGAAGCTCGTGGTTTCGCAGATCGTGTTGGGTTGTCTTTGATTATAATTTTGGCTCTGGCCGTCCAGCAGTCATTAATCGTGTTAGCCTTTTCTAGTTTTCGGGTTTCGATCCCACGTTTGGAGCGCCTTGCGTCTTCGTCGACGAAGATGCTGTTTTCGGTAGGGTTAGTTTTATTGAAGTCTTTGAGACCGCCACTGGCACGATACACAGAGTCTCTTCAGCGCTCGCTGCGGAAGCGAACGATAGTGTTTCGCGGCTTTGTCTGGCCTTCGACTGGGCGGCCGAGTCGGTGGCAACGTTCCAAGTCATTACGTGCGATTGGCAGAGTTACGTGCATTTTTTACGATATCTATAAGTTTCTCCTCCATGTTTTCACCATGCACATATTCGCGGAGATTTGGCCGTCTCGAGTACTGCTGCATCGAATCCAGTTCATTCTCGAGAGTTTCTACTATGTTTTCTAGATGCACTATTTTGTCGTCTTTGTTGGATAACTGTGCTGTGAGGTTGCCTAATTCTTGATGTAGTGTGTCGATTTTATTGACCAGATCCTGAGGGAACAGGATTGCTCTAATTTTTTGGGGGTAATTCTGTTGTCTTCCAGTAGGGATATCATTTGTAAGATCACGTTGGTATCATTGTCTGCCGTGCCTGCGCTGGCAACTGGTTTGGGTTTGGGTGACATGGCAGTGTTAAATGGTGCATAGGGCGACGTGGTCGATATTGGATGTGGTTGGTGAAAATGTTCGAAATTACATCTAGTAGGCGCGTTTTGGCACACACTCAGTAGAACAGTGGCCTGCTCCTATCTTCACCAACTTAATAACATATGTATATGTTCGTCTCGGTTCACGTTCTGATCGCACACCTGCGAAACGTGGTTGCTGGTTTTAGTTTGAAACTGACGACGCCATAAGCAGCCATAAGCAGCTCCAATATAGGGTGAAAGGATTCAACGTAGCGATCCAAAATAAAGTTAAACAATCCAGCGTTGGGTTAAACGATCCAACATAGGGTTAAACGATCTAACACAGGGTTAAGCGATCCAACGAAGGGTTAAACAATCCCACACATTTGAGGTAAGCGATCCAAAATGGTGCCCAAAATAGGGCTAACCGATCCATCATAGGTTTAAACTATCTAACAGAGACACGAAAGATCTAAAGTAGGGTTAAACGATCCCAATAAGAGATAAGCAATCCCGCGTTGGGTTAAACGATCCAACGTAGGGTTAAATGATCCAACGTAGGCTTAAACGATCCCACATGGTGGTAAAACAATCCAGCGTTGGGATAAACTATCCAACATAAGGCTAAACGATCCAACATAGGGTTAAACGACCCAACATAGTGTTATACGATCCATTATACGGATGAGTTTAAGATGATTACTGACTACGTAGTAATCCGATAGAATAAACGGCGACCAGAGGAAAGAACCTTTTTTTAGTCATTTCGCTCTTGCATTGTAGTCTTTGAAGGGGTGATAAACACGGCTCTATATGAGTTCACTATCGTACTTTTGCCTTTATTACTGTCCGGTGCGCCACAGGTGTTCCAGCGACGTCTTGACGGTTCCGTTGACTTCTACCGTGGCTGGGGCGACTACAAGAACGGCTTTGGTTCGACGAGTGGCGAGTTTTGGTTGGGAAATGACAACATTCACTCGCTGACTAGCAGGGGTAACTATATTCTTAGGATTGACATGGAGGCGTTCGGCGGAGAGACCAAATTCGCCGAATACACCAACTTCTCTTTGGACTCTGGGTCGACGAACTACGCTATACGATTTGGGGCATATCTCGAGTCAAGCACTGCTCGTGAGTACAAGAGTGTGTGCATGTATGTATGTGTGTGTGTGTGTGTGTGTGTGTGTGTGTGTGTGTGTGTGTGTGTGTGTGTGTGTGTGTATATGCATATACATATATATATATATATATATATATATATATATATATATATATATATATATATATATATATATATATATATATATATATATATATATATATATATATATGTCTTGTTTGTAATTTTTCAACAAACGTGTTACATTACAATATTACAATAATCTGCTGTGTCAGAACTACCAATACATCTCTACGTTATATTTTTTGTTGGATTTGGGTACATACCCTAAATCAATGCTTTCTCAGTTTAATTTCAGATTATGGAGATTGCAAAAGCAACGTTAACCAGGTCAAGACACTGATCCACCAATATAACAACATTAAATGACTATCCTTGCCCCTAACACTTTGTTCAGAATTGTTAGGTCAGCCGGAAAAAAGTGTCCGGACAATCATGTAGTGTCCGTAAAAATATTAATCATGTATCATATATACGTTTTATGTTCCCATGTGCCACGACCAATACAAAATGATATACATATACCCATCATATCCAAATAAAAATAGCAATTACACAGTTTGTAATGTCCGTAGCATTTTGTAGTGTCCTTAACGCAACATGTTTTTATCTTTAATAAACATTTATGCACTTTTTAACAACAAATTCGATTATTAAAATTTATATTTATGTTTCCTGGTGGCTAAATAATAACATTCATACGTATCTGTTTAATGAATAACCATATACAAATATCTAACATTTGTCAGTTGAGAATAACACGATGTTTTTGTCATTTGTTATCATTAATGTGCAATAACTCTAAAACTATTTCACTCACATGTCTGGAAATTAACAATAGTAAATATCAGTAGAGTTTCATCAATTGTACCAAATTTAGTTAAAATCGGAAGGGGTCAAAAATATGTTGGCCTGTTTTGGTTGATTTCATATGGAATGACCCCAGTGTTATATTATGTTATTCCAAAAATATTAATTATCACATTTGCATTGTGTTTTAAATAATATTATCTTCTTACACAAGTTAGCATTGTGTTATTAAAACACGTTTTTCAACAATGTGAAATGGTTTATTTTATGGAATAGTTCTCTTCACAGCCCTTCCGTAATGTTCATAAGATTAACTGATATTCTAACATATGATTAAGCAATACACAAAAAACCTAAACACGAATACCAATGTTTGACATTCCCATGATCATGATATCAAAGTTTATTACTAAGCAAAATTATACCAATATATTGCATTTTTTTACCGACACGCTGATCTTGATTCTGCCAACTAACTTCGAACAAACGAAAATGGACTTTCATGTTTTTACTCTTCAACAGCGACATGCAATTAAACATGTAGATAGAAAAATTATATTGTGTGTTAAGCTAGTGAGCAGCTGAATACATATGCCTGGTAATAAATGGGCATAATCATACTATAATCCAGCTTTTATATTTTATTATATTATTTCACCACCTATTACCCTTTCTATAAATAATATAATTACCCTGTTTATTTATTATGTACAATTTTTAACTATGCTATGAGAACAATTACGTGCAATTGATTTAACACGATTTAACAAGATTTGCCATCTAAGCCAAAGGCCCAGATGGCAAGTGGACAAGGAAGCCATTGGCTTATCGAAACTCCAACAATGTTCATCTACTTATAACCCGCCCTCCTGAGATATGTGTCAACCTTGTTTTTAAACATATTCACGCTGCTAGCAGTTACACAATCTGTAGACAATTTATTCCATTCATTTATTGTCCTCTGTGAGAACGAGTGCTTCCTGATGTCCAATCTACATTGATCCTTTACTAAGTTTACTTCATGTCCTGTAGTTCTGCTATACTTCTTGATTGGAAAAACATATTTCTAAAAAAATTGTCATACCCATTCAATATCTTAAAAACTTCAATCTGATCTCCCCTTAATCTCCTTGTCTCTAGATTTATTATTAAACCACTTTCTTTCAGGCGTTCTTCATAACTAAGGTCTCAGTTCTGGAATCATTTTAGTTGCTCTCCTTTGCATGCGTTCAAGCGTAACTATATCCTTCTTACGATATGGTCTCCATGCTTGTATACAGTATTCTAAATGAGGTCTAACTATTGCTTTATAAAGAGGTATAACTAACTTTTTTCCCTTGTATGTTATGTTTCTTCTAATCAATCCAAGAATGTAATTACCCTTTGAAGCTGCAATACCAAACTGCTCTGAAACTTTCATATCAGCGCTTATTGTAACTCCTAATTACCTTTCTTTCACAGTAGTACCCAGAACGGTATCTCCCATTTTATAATTTACATCCAAGTTCCCATGTCCTGTATGTAGGCATTTACATTTCCCAAAATTGAGTGATTTTTTCAAAAAAAACATAACATATTTGTTAAGCATGACCTCGCTTTAAGGAATCCATATTGGTATGAATTTAACAATTTATGCTTAACAAGGAAGTCCATCATATGGTCTTTAATTAACCTTTATAATAAACAAATCACTGACGTTAAACTCACTGGTCTGTAATTCTCTGACTTTCTCGAACTTTTTTTTGTATCCTGACATTTTGCAAATAGTCTTAGCAAGCCAGTCACTTACGAACTATCAAGTTATCATGTCCGGAAGAGTGGTATTTTTTTCTAGTCGTTATAATGCTGCCGGTGAATATGGAGGACATTAGTTCGTTGATTTGTTTGTAACATCTACGGCAGTCGTTATGGTAAAAAGTGTCGGTCAGGTTGAAACTCAAGTTGATACTCGTTAGTTAAAGAACATTGTCAGTTGAATATTAAGTACTATTGGAACATATTTGATCAGTATTCCGATTTGCTACTTGGAAGATTCTCCAGCGATTTGGCTGTCATACACACCTTACCGACATAAATGGCACGCCTGTCCACTGTGTTGCTCTGTATGACAATCATAAGATATACGACTTCCATTCATGTGCCTTTGTTTATACTTTCAGGCAATACATTGTCACACAACAACAACATGCCATTCAGTACTAAAGACGCGGATCACGATACATCTCCCTTTTCCTGTTCAAGACGATTTCAAGGAGCGTGGTGGTACGGATATTGTAGCTTGTCAAACCTGAACGGACACTACTACCAAGAAGGCGAAAGTGTTTCGCAATTCAGTGGAATTATGTGGTCCACATGGACGGGGTTTTATGGGTCGTTAAAGAGAGCGACGATGAAAATGCGACCAGCAGAATTTACACCAGGTGAGCAGTTAATGCAGTGAATACATTTAGGATTCAGTCTGATCAAGTATTCAAGGTATCGGAAGTGTCGATTCATTCGTTCGTTCCTCCGCTTTTTCTTTCACTTACTTTACATTCAAGTAATCAATCAATTGTTTGTTTGACGGTTCATCTTTAATAGAATAATCGTTCTGCTTCTTCTTACCGACTTCACCATTTAATAACGCGGAGCAACATCCGAGATGAGCGCGGTGTTTGGCCAACGCGAACGGCCTATTTTGTCAACTTCTATGATTTCTCACGCGAATACAAAAATGAATGGTCAATCTATTTAAACTGCCCTTGTCATATACCATGGATCATTCTGAACTTTTTGCGTGGCGGTCGTGTCGCAGGTGGAAAGCTTAAGTCACGTAACCGCTACACTGCAAACAGCCATGTGTGCAGGTATGCAGGTACATTCCGAAGCCATCTCGACTTCTCTGTGAAGCATTCAGCCTCACTGCAATTACTGCGCGAACGCTATTCATTCATACACCCGCCCCTCTCTGTAACCAGGTATTCATCTATACAGCCGATTGAACTGTAACAACCACCAACGTTTTACAACCGAGAGATATAAACATCTACATATTTCGTAGACCTAGGAAAATGTAATGATCGATTTGGCAACATGATTATCGATTTGGAGTTACACATAAGGAGTTACACATAAGAGAGTAGTAACAAAAGGGTGTATTTTACAATTATTACCTACATTATTTATGATTTATTTTGGAATATATAGTAAAACCAACGAGATAACGATATCAAGACGCATTGTTGCGTTGCTCTGACCATTAAAAGGTGTGGCGATTTTCATTGGTTTCTAACTCCGTTAGATAAAAATGATATCCATATAAAATCTTTCACATCTTAATATTTTCGAAAATACGATTTGGCGATTAATTTAAATATGCAACTTTTATATATGTTGATGCCGCTTTACTGGATATAAAGTCCGATCAATAAATATTTATTTTTGAAGGCGAAACATGCAATAACGGATACTTTATTAGTCCGTCAATGTCCTGTTCTATTCAATTCCAGATTTTATACATACTACATCAATAACGATTAAACATGATGTATAACACTGATAATTTAAGGTAGGCGCCTACACTGAAATCAATCAATCAAATAAGCTTATTGCTACTCGAACATTATGTATTTCATATAGGGGTTGTTATTGTGACGTAAGAAAAACTAATCGTGTATTCATGTAAACGGATATATCAATATCTTAAATTACTCCAGACCTTCAGACGCTTATATAATAATAATATAATAATATATAGAATACTTATATTGCTCTAAGCTCCCCGGGAGACCCAAGCTCGGTGAGATAGGTTCAATTCGTGATGCAAATAAAACATAGTTTCTTATCATTGGTACGCAAAAGCAGCCTGGTAAACTTATTATTATTTTCGCAACACCTATGCTAAGCCAGACTTTCACACTGACCGTCTCAGCATGGCAGTTAGGAGTCACCTTTGATAATAATTTTAATTTTAGACAGCACATTTCACATACTTGCTGTTGCTACTTTTATTGTATTCGTGATTTTGTCGTATTCGCCGGTATATGCATGTTGCTGTTGCTAAAACTATTGCAACTACTCTTGTTAGTAGTAGACTTGATTATTGCAATTTACTTTATCATAATATTGCTCTCAATGACATATTAACACTTCAAAGTGTGCAAAATTGTTTGACAAGGGTAGTTACAAAAAACGTATTTGTAAAATATGATACCAGTCCACAGATAATCGGAATCGGATTTGACCCACAGATTAAACAATATAGTTGTCAATACAGTGAAAATCTACCGCTCAAATAACGTGTTAATAAATAACAAGTAATATATGTGTTGTAAACTAGAATGTGAAAATCTACAGCTCAAGTAACATGTGTTAAAAAATACCAAGTAATACATGTATTGCAAAATGAAATATACAACACAAATATAATATAACTGAAGTATAATGACATTACAATAGCCTAAACATGGGCTATCATTTTGCTGCAGATAAACTTAAAATGGGTCAGGGAGACTGCCACTAAGACCATTGTTGGTCGCTCTCGTGGCAGCCACCCCAGTATTATAATTTTCAACAAAGTGCATTTAACTTAATAAAGCGCCTTCTCGAAATATAACGATAACACAAGTGCATAACTTCCAAAATAGTATGAAAATGTATGAAATTAAGTTTTATTCTTACGATCATGATGATTACAAACCTAGACATCAACGGACAAACTTCAAAAAAGTAATTCAAAATGTTAGCTCCGACAATTCAATACATTATTTATATAAAAAATTTCTATTTAATAAATCAATGATGCCTAAATCATCAGTTGGTGGCCATAATAACCAACCATGAAACGTTATCTTAAGGCCTAGTCCAAAAAGTACAGTGTACGGTGTTTGCCCAATTATTTCGTGGCGCCTAGTTGAATTCGTCGTGGATGGCGTCTGGCAAACTCATCAATTATACGCTGCAGTACAAATTGGCGCATCACGATGCAGGTGCATTAGTGCCAGGCCAGGGTGGAACGCAAACATGTTTTTATGCGTTTCAGTCCAATGTTTGACCTTTCGCTTAAACAACTTGTCACAGACAATGTGCACAAAATGCACAGAAGCACCTTAACTTTTGGAAAAAGATTGTCAGAAGACAGAGCGAGTGACGGAGAGTTGGTGAGGCACTCATTGCCACACTGTTGCATCTGCAGTTCCCAACAGTCCAGCTGTGCAACTCGCTGAGATTGGACTTTACGTCGTCTGCTGGCAGGGTGACTAAGGCAGAGGCTACCAAACTTAGTCCCAGCATGGCTGTTCGATGGTGAGAGCTGAACCTTGTATGCAGTTCTGAGAGGAGATTGACCATTGGCATGGAGATACAGCGACGGTAGTATGTTAACGGATCATCAGCAGGCATGTTATGGCGGTGTTCCTGTCGGCCGCATCGCCTTGGCAGAGATGGTGCAACACTTAGAGTGCTGCACACTTCCTCAACTTCACGATAACACTTGTCAATGTTGTTTCGAACATCTTGCAATGCACTCACAACCACGTCAATATCAGAAACGGCCTCCACCACGTCTTTTGCTTCGGCCTGCAGGCTACTGGTGAGAGCTCTCAAATATCCCATGCACTTTTTGGAGATGACTTATGCACATATAAAATATGTGGCAGTGATTGAGAATAGAAGCCCTTTAGCATTCGTCAGCGAGTCTGTAGACCAGTGACTTGGACCTGCTGTGCAAAATTAAAAAGGCATTGAACCAGCGAGTGCGACACATATCGTGAAGCTTGTTCTTGGTACTCTGGGGCTATGGATCACTAATTGCCTTTTTCAGCGTCTGCTGACGCTTGGGATGACCGAAAATGTATTTTGCAGCACGATCGCTCCCATCATGTTGGGAATCAGCGTATCCTGTAAGCTTTTCACTACAACCAAGTTCAAGCAATTCGATGCAAAGTGTAGGTACATGGCCTGTTTGAACTGACATGTGATGATGGCTACAGCTCCCTTTTTTGTCCCTGCCATGTTGGACGCACCATCATAGCACTGGCCACGCATTAAATTCGGACCAACAACTGTTGAGGGTCGCTAGAATCTTAGCTGTGAGAACTTGTCTTGTAATGCCAGTGTCACACACTCAATGAAATCTACGAGGTCTTCCTGTACCAACATCGTATCGGGATCTACGTATCACAAAACAGATTACGTCTCTGATGTAGGCGCCAATGATATTGATCAGCTGGTTTTGTACGTTGCTACTGGTGTAAGCTGCGTTGCCTGCTGGACTGTGTAGATGTTCCCATAGGACAGTGTCTCCCCGTTTGACAGCATAGTCAAGGATGACCCAGACGTTAACATGATTAGAAGCAGCGTCTTTCTCCCTGTCATATATGCCATTGCGGTGACCTCGAAGAAGGATGTTCTGACGGCCACATAGCACCACCGTTTCAATTACTGACTCTAGCTTGAGACGATTGGAAGCTACTCTTCCAGCAAGGCCCTTACCTACGCTGATATCGACTGTGGGTCGTTTCCCCTGTATAACATCCTTGAAGTTGGTGACCTTTATCACAGTTAGCTGGTGGCTCTTCTTTTCTTCTTGTTTGGTAAAGGTTGTGGAGAGGACCTTAGTAAAGTTTATCATAGGGCGGCTGACTAGAATACCAAGATTAACCCCTTGTTGGCTTTGACCGAAAAGTATACACAGCACACAGTAGGTACCACTCTCACTTGCACTGTATACTTGACACTTGTACCGCTGAAGCCAATTTTACTGGAAGTTGCTTGCCGTATTTCTCCCTCGGAGGGAAATTGTCGTTGTGTCCAGGACAGCATGAGTTGTCATTTGTTAAAATGTGAGGTCTTTCCTAATCTCCAACTTAATTTTGCAAGTGTGTCTTTGAATTGTATGTGTCAAATTGGATTTGAACTATTTTATCAACTCAGCGTTTGCGTGTATGTTTTTTTTCCAGAAATTAATAAACTTTCAGGAAATACTGAAATCTCAATTTGTGGTTTTTCCGACATACGTTGGATTGTCTCATGCAGCATTACATTATAACATTATCGTATGCCGATCGTATGTAGGCTTGCAGGCTACGTAGGTACGCACGCACAACTCATGATAACTTCTTATTTTTGTTCGTTCAACCTTCAAATTGTGACAATGTGTTAAAATAATATTACCATCTTGATACTCCTATCGTTGTGGGCCAAGCAAGATTCGGTGGATTTTGGTGGCGCGTCAAAATTTGGCATTGCGCGGCAGATACGGTTACATATCAGTATTGCTGTCCCAAAAAAATCAGGCTATATCAATGTAATCAAACATAGGTTTACAAATGCCTTTAATTTCTATAGACACAAACGAATGCCTCAGCAACCCTTGCATGCATGGAGCGACTTGTACCGATAGTGTAAATTCGTACAAATGCGCGTGCCTGCAAGGTTCCACCAGAGACAACTGTGCCATACTGTTTCGTCTTGTGCTTAGTTCGTCATCCGTCTCCGTCAACAAAACAAATAAGGACTCCATCGTCATCATTTAAAAACCGCACTGCACAGCACACACACCGCACGCATACGCACACACGCACGCACTCACGAACAAACACACGAATTAAATAACTTAAAAGACTTCCTAAAATTGGTTTGTCTTCTAGAAGTTGTGTTAAATATATTATCATAACTGTTTATTTCAAAGTGGACGTTTTGGTAAATGTAAAGGTTTCTTGTCGACATTAAATACCGTATGTCACTACCAAAATGATTGACTTCCTTGGAAAAATCCAGCGGAAACCTCTTGAATGACGTATTCAAATATATCTTTATATATCAATACCTTTAATTTCTTCAGACACCCTTATTTTAAATATGCATTGAAATTCCGCATAATGGTATGTTAGTTCGAACAATGTTTCATGTTGTACTTAATGAACTTTCATGGACTAATTTAATGACAACGTTCTCCTGGTGGTCTTCCTTCAAACATGGACAATTTTGAAAATGGTCCGTGTATAAACGTCGTGTAACGACGGTGTCAACTCATACATTTGTAATATGTCTATAACAAGTTTATGTATAATATAAAATGTTTTGTCTTCTGCAAGTTGTGTTAAATGTATTAGCATAACTGTTTATGTCAAAGTGGACAGTTTTAGATGGCAGATGTCATTAGATGTCAATGTTTGAATCCCTTGAAAAATTCCTGCGGAAACCCGTTTAATGACGTATTCAAATATACGATTATATATCAATACCTTTAATATCTTCAGACACAGACGAATGCCTGAGCAACCCCTGCACGAATGGAGCGACTTGTATCGATGGTGTAAATTCGTACAATTGCACTTGTACACAGGGTTACACCGGAGACTACTGTGAGACAGGTATGATTTAAGTTACTGTGTCATGCTGTGCTTCGATCATAATCCGTCAGCGTGAATAAAAACAACCGAATTAGAAAATGCCGTGTTATCTACGTCTAAGAAACAATCGTTGTACATTATTAGGAAGTGTTGTGGTACGACAAGAGATATGTGGAACAGGTATTTCTTAATTGTGCTATGACATATTTATAATACCTTTTCAGCGAAACCTTTGATGTTAGATTGAAAGTCTTGGCACATTGCAAATTGCGCAATTGCGCCGCGTTCTAAACCTGACGAGAACAGCCACTTCGCATTGTCAACTCCTATCGTTATGTTCACTGCACAATAAAATGTAATAATAAAACTTCGACTGCGCTAAAATGGACACAATCGTTTGTATCCGGGCTGGCCAAAGAATGTTAAATTTGTGTATCATCTGCGAATATATCGTGATCCAAGTTGTGACTTTGAGCTGAATGTAGAGAATGGAAAGTAGTGGTCCAAGAACGGGACCCCGAGTAACATGAAATGGTGAATGCAGCCGAAAAGCATAATAAGTGCGCGTAATGGTATTTTAATTGATACACAGTGTCATGATGTGCTTAATCAAGGTTCTTAATCAATTCGATTGTTTTGCTAATCTCATTTCAAATTAGGTTTGCAAAAAAACAAACCTACCTAGTATCCACTGCAATATGCTAGCTCGTTTGTTGAACTGTTGCATGTTTTTTTTGTGTGTGTGTGTGTATAACAATCAGACAAACTATTCAATTAGTTAATGCTTGGTCAAGCATTTACTCAAGTGGAAATGAAAATGCAGAACAATCACGATTTTGTTCTTTAGCGAAATTTTTTAACTTTGTCATGTGATTGGCGAGTGGATGGAGGTTATGCTAATGATCAGCATTGACCCACACAGTGTTTACCATTTTGGACATCCACTATGTTGATCCTTACCAGTTCTAACGACTAAAGTCGATTCTTTGTATGATTTGATAAAAATAGGCATTTTTCATTAAATAGAATGCGGATGTTACATAAACTATTCACACACTGCCCATTTGACACGAATCAACCAGATTTGCGATAGGCTAAATCAGTTGAGGAAGCAGTTTAATTACAACGCTATCCTGGTGTATTATCAGGAACGTGTTGTGATACGGCAAGACATGTGAAACAGGCAGTGATCAGTAGTGCTGTACCATGTGCTTTTTTAATACCTTTTCGGCTAAATATTTTAATCAAACAAAGTAGCATAGCGTTAAGTGTGTAAAGATTGAACAATTGTCACCTCTAAACCCTCTGTGAGCAGCCATCACGTGTTAAGACTAGTAACACCCTGATTTTAAATATACATTGTAATTCCGCATAACGGAATGTTAGTTCGAACAATGTTTCACGCTGTAGTTAATGTGTATAAGAACTTTCAGAGATTAATTTAATGACAACGTTCTACTGATGGTCTTCCTTAAAATATCGACAATTGTGAAAGTGGCCCGTGAATAAACGGTGCGTTATACACTTATAATATGTCTATAATAAATTTATGTATAGTATAAAATGGTTTGTCTTCTACAAGTTGTGTTAAATATATAATCATAACTGTTTATGTCAAAGTGGAAATTTTTAGATGGCAGATGTCATTACCACAATGTTTGACCCCCTTGAAAAAATCCTGCGGAAACCCGTTTAATTATGTATTCAAATATACGATTATATATCAATACCTTTAATTTCTTCAGACACAGACGAATGCCTGAGCAACCCCTGCATGAATGGAGCGACTTGTATCGATGTTGTAAATTCGTACAATTGCACTTGTATACAGGATTACACCGGAGACAACTGTGAGACAGGTATGATTTAAGTTACTGTGTCATTTAACAAGATTTAACAAGATTGCCATCCCAAACAACAAGTTCCAGATGGCAAATGGACATGGAAGCCAATGGCTTATCGAGACTCCAAAATTCTTCTCATCTATGTTTAGCCCGCCCTTATCAAATATCTGTCAATTCTAATTTTTTTTCATTTTCACACTACTAGCATTAACACAATCATTTCTGACTGGGAAAAAGATGCTGCCTGTTGCCTTTTTGGGTATCATAGTCGTGGTCAGTTGAGAATGTCACCATGGGGTTTAGGGATGGTAACCAATAACAAAGTATTAAAAAATTAGTTGAACATCTAAATACTTCAGGAAAGTTTCATTTTATTAACTACAAATAAATACATCTTCACAGCATATATTGAGAAAGTACTATATGTAATCTGAGTACATTTACACTTCTGCCCGAGGTCTGAATCGCAGCATTGTGAGCCATCTCATCGGCTAGCACTACGAGGCATTTGTGCTGCAGCTCTCCACTTGCACTAGTCACGTAATTTCCAGCAGTCTGTCTACACAGACACTTCTTGGAATTTTTACTTTGAAACTCTCTTCACCACAAGTGTTGTCTTTTTGACGGTAATGTCTTTGCACTGACGCTCAAATTGCATCTTTGCATCAAGAGATTATGTTGTTTAAGTCTTGACTAATTGGTCCGGACTCTGTGTGACCCCTTGTGTCATCATTCTGGTGGCGCTGGCACAAACATACCTTAAGTGAGGTGTATAGAAAAAGTGTATGGAAAACCGCCATATTGACAACTTGCTGAGTTTTTCAAAATTGTACCTTTTGTGAAGCACACGTATGTTGTCGTTGAGAATTTACTGCTCTAGTCGCATACCGTCCACATTCAATGTATCCCGCTTACCAGGTAAGAAAGTCCCATTCTCCTCCTACTTGTTGAACAAGCCAATAATGCGACGATTGATAACAACCGACAGTTTCGTCTTGATATGTGCTCTTTTATCTGTCATCTAACGCACTTTGCGAAACATGTTGAGCGTGTCAGCCAGAAGCCTGGCAGAACGGTTCTTACAAGCCACCCTTCCAATTCAATTCAATTCAACTTTATTCTCAAAAACCTTATTAGGTTACACGAGAATCACAATGTTGCATACTGTTACAATGTGAGATGCCTTCCAGACGCTTTGAGATGTTTGATCATATTATTATGAGGAATAAGGCTTTGTTCACTATTTTCACCATGCGTGGTGTAATTCATTCACCATGCAACAGAACGTCAGTATTCCTAGCTGGTGTTGAAGTACGCTGGCGGTGGAGGTGGTTGTGCAAGGTTTGGTCTGCACTGATTCTGTTCGGCAGCCCAAGCCTGTGTTTTCGTAGCCGCCACACCACGTCACATTCTTACTTGTCAGGTTTGTGACAGCCCTGTTTATTAATGCACTGACTTTGTCCAACAGCTTAAAACGGGAGTTTAATTTTCATTCTGCATTTGCATATACATACAAAAATATACAAAAGAATGAAACACAAACGCTGATCTGTACATATAAATAACATTCACACACATATTATTCTTTCTTCACACACACACGCACACGCACACGCACACGCACACAGACACGCACACGCACACGCACACGCACACGCACACGCACACGCACACGCACACACACACACACACAAACACATAATACAAAAACATTCATATGTGCTAAAAAGGTAAGGTTCGATGAGAACACAGATGTGTTTAAATGTGACCGCTCACATATCATAAAGTATACAACTATACTCACTTAACTTTTATTTTAATATCTATGTAAAATGCAATATCTCAAAAAGTACTGAACCGTGTAAAAAAATATTGTGATCTATTCATTAGACAAAGTTTATACTCTGAAACAATTAGCTCAATCTACCGGTTAATATTCCCTAATACTAACTCAAACCATACCAAAAAGCCGGCTGACTGAGCTATCATGAAGTCAGTAAAAACCTACCTTGGAAAACAATGAATAGGATCCCACAGCCGAAATACGTCTGACAAAAAACGCCGTGAGAGCCCTTTTGGAAAGGTTATAAGCTTCCTGTCCACGCGATAACATAGAAATCGGATAATGTAAAGGAACGATTTTTGGATTTTCGGACACCCTGAAGTCAAATTATGTATGTATAGTCGGCCGCGCCTTTATTTATCGCGTGAGACAAGAGATCTACAAATAAAATATCCCATTTACAAACTTTGAAAAGCCTGTAACTGAGTAAAATTGACAACGTAGAGGAAATTCTTAGCGCGGACGCTGCTTACTAACCATTACTGTGTTTTATGACGACCAGGAGAGTTTATCGGATGCATGGCTGCTATTAAGTTCATGCAGTTTCAAGCCTGTTAGTGTTTTATTAAAACAAAGCCATTAAGCATTTCTTCGGATGACTTGCTTTTCCTTGGACATTTCATGTAATCAAGTGAGGTAAAAGAAATGGGTGTGACACACAGTTCCTGAGTTTGCTGAATATGTAGACATGTTGATACTGATTATCTGTGGAAAATTAAAGAATGATAGGTAGAAGTACAATCGGTATTTTGGGTTCACGAAAACTGGAGAAATGACCATTGAAGAAATGACACATAGTGAGTAAATTACTGACGTGGTATTCTTGAATTTGGTTGCACATTATTAATTTGTATTATCTCCTAGGTGCATAGCCCAAAAACAATGACTTTTGTTTCATTCAACATATAATATATGTAACAAAATTTCTGCTCAGTCACAGACGTTCTCCGAGACGGTTCAACTTGTGATGCTTACGGCGGACTTGATTCCTGGAAACAGTTTCCATTGAATAACGTGCAGAGCAGAAATGTCATCCGTCAACATGATCACTAATTGCCTTTTCCAGCGCCTGCTTGGGATTCCATAAAATGTATTTTGCAGCACGAACGAGAACTCCCATCATGTTGCAACTCAGCGTATCCTGTAAGCTTTCCACTGCAACCACGTTCAGGCAATTCGATGCATAGTGTAGGTATAGGGCCTGTTTGAACTGACATGTGATGATGTCTTCAGCTACCTTTCTTGTCCCTGCCTGCCATGTTAGAAGCACCGTCATAGCACTGGCCACGCATCAAATTCGTATCAACACTATAACTGTTGAGGGTCGCTAGAATCTTAGCTGTGTTGTCCTGTAATACCAGTGTCACACTCAATGAAATCTACGTATCACAGAACAGATTACGTCTCTGATGTAGGCGCCAATGATATTGATCAGCTGGTTTTGTACGTTGCTACTGGTGTAAGCTGCGTTGCCTGCTGGACTGTGTAGATGTTCTCATAAGACAGTGTCTCCCCGTTTCACTGCATAGTCAATTAATATGATTAGAAGCAGTGTCTTTCTACCTGTCATGTATGCCATCGCGGTGAACTCGAAGAGGGATGTTCTGACGGCCACATAGCACCACAGTTTCAATTACCGACTCGAGCTTGAGACGATTGGAAACTACTCTTCCAGCAAGGCCCTGACCTACGCTGGTATCGATTGCGTGTCGTTTCCCCTGCATAACATCCATGGAGTTGGTGACCTTCATCACAGTTAGCTGGTGGCTCTTCTTTTCTTTGTGTTTGGGAAGGGTTGTGGAGAGGGCCTTAGTGAAGTTTATCATAGGGCGGCTGCCCAGAATACCAAGGTTAACCCAGTGTTGGCCTTGACCGAAAAGCATACACGGCACAAAGTAGCTACCACTCTCTCGAGCACTGTAGACCAGCCACTTGTACCGCTGAAGCCAATTTGACTGGAAGCTGTTTGCCGTATTTCTCCCTCGGAGGGAACGTGTCCAGAACAGAACGAGTTATGTCATTTGTTAAAATGTGAGGTCTTTCCTTAGCTCCAACTTAATTTTGTAATTGTATTTTTAATTGTGTGTGTCAAATTGGATTTGAACTAGTTTAACAACTCAGTGTTTGCGTGTATGTTTTTTTTTCAGAAATTAATAAACTTTCAGGAAATGCTTAAATCTCAATTTGTGATTTTTCCGACATATGTCGGATTGTCTCATGCAGCATTGCATTACAACATTATTGTATGCCAATCGTATGTAGGCCTACATGCTACACATGTACGCCCGCACAACGCATGATAACTTCTTATTTGTGTCCGTTCAACCTCCAAATTGTTATTGTGACAATTTGTTAAAATAATATTACCATCTTGACACTCATATCGTTGTGGCCCAAACAAGATTCAGTGGATTTTGGCGGCGCGTCAAAATTTGGCACTGCACGGCAGATATGGCTACATATCAGTATTGTTTTCCCAAACAAAACCCGACGGCTATATCCATGTAATCATACATAAGTTTACAAATGCCTTTAATTTCTACAGACACAAACGAATGCCTCAGCAACCCTTGCGTGCATAGAGCAACTTGTAAAAATAGTGTAAATTCGTACAAATGCACGTGCTTGCAAGGTTCCATCGGAGACAAATGTAATACATGTATGGTTCAATATACTGTATCGTCTTGTGCTTAGTTCGTCATCCGTCTCCGTCACGTTAAATCAGTGATAACGTTGCCCTGTGTTTTTCCTTCAGACATCGACGATTGTGAAAGTGGTCCGTGTATGAACGGTGCGTCTTGTATCGACGGTGTCAACTCATACAGTTGCAACTGCGCAGGCGGTTATGTCGGCAGCACTTGCGAGACGGGTAGGTTTCTCCTATTTAATGTTGCACTGTGGAACTCACTCCCTTTTAATGTTAAGTCTGTAGGAAATATAGCAACAGTTCGGCGTAAACTGAAAACCCATCTGTTTGAACATGCTTAATCTCCAAAGTTCCCCAACGTACCAATCGAACTGTTTACAACTGGAAGTGCTTATCGATTAGGAATTGCTTAACCTCTTTTGTTTTTGTGCGCTGCCGAGCTTGGGTCTCCCGAGAATGTTAGCGCAATATACATATGTTATATATTATATTATATATTATTCTTTTCCATATTGCCCACAACTGGGATGGTTGGTATTTCCAACAATGACACCCCCTTCTTCTGTAATCGCGCGACCTTATGAAATGGACATACAACTGTATTGGATTTTCCGAATATATAACCAGCTAAATTCAAAGATTTTCTAAGTTGGTAACTTAATAGTTTGTCACATTAGTATTTTATCTGATTCAATGTAAACAACCGTTAATCCATCAGCCAATCAAGATAAATAAGTGACACATCTTCAAGCATCCCATTACAAAGGCCAAATCCAGGATGAAGCTGCAGACGAAGGACATCAAGAGTGACCGAAGTTTCTTCAGCCAACTGGTCATCTCAAATGACGTTCGTGATGGGGAATTCATGCATGGAAATCACCCTTGACCACTAACTTTGATTCAGCATGGAATACGTCGCCTGCCAGTCTGAAAGTCACAATTACTAGATCTCTTGCACACCTCCCAGACATGTGCCCCAGTGCGTTTGATGGCCCAGCTGAAGTAAACGAGCTTCCCATGGGTGACTTCTTCAGGCAACACTTTAATACAGCTATCATGGTTTACATCAAATGCTACGTTTTTCGCAGTACTGCTATTCATACAATTCAACAAGTCCTAAAAGTGTTGTTTCCAAATATCAACAAAGTTTTCTTCACAGTTGATAACACTATAAGGCATGGGGACCTTACTATTTTAATAGTTTTAATATCCTTCCAAAATGTATCATTAGTATGGTTTGCAAGTTTTTGGTAAGAGCGTCACGCCTCAACTCATTTTCATGGTTTTTAATAAGCCCCAATATATATATATATATATATATATATATATATATATATATATATATATATATATATATATATATATATATATATATATATATATATATATATATATATATATATATATGTATATATATATATATATATATATGTATATATATATATATATATATATATATATGTGTGTGTGTGTGTGTGTGTGTGAAAAGGCAATAATATATCATCTCCTGTTGTGGATAACCGTTCAGCGAAAGGATTTAATTGAACAAAGGGCTTGTGAATATTATACAATTGTCTCGCGATCTACACCCCTTGAAAACAGCTACCACGTATTCTAAATATTAATAACCATCTAAAAATATGCATCTTCCAAATATCCGTAGGCAGCTCAGATAATCAATTTCACAACAAATTATTGTGCCTAAAACATAGCTTAATTTGGACAAACATGCTTTCTCTGTCGCTGTACCTAGTGTCTGGAATGAACTCCCCATCACTTTGAAAATATCTAAAAGTATTGCTATCTTCCGGAAAAAAACTCAAAATATAATTTTTCCAAATTTCATTTCCACAATAAATCTTCGATTGTCCCTCGTTCTGATAATAACATTTGCGCCTCCGTTTTCACTATTATGCTTAATGATTCTTTATTATTGCGCCTCCGCGCTCCGGTTTTTGAGGATATAGGCGCCACATAAGTTAATTAGTGACAACGTTGTTTGTGTTTTCTCTTCAGACATCGACGACTGTGAAAGTGGTCCGTGTATGAACGGTGCATCGTGTATCGACGGTGTCAGTTCATACAGTTGCAGCTGCACAGATGGTTATGTTGGCAGCACGTGTGAGACGGGTAGGTTTCCTATTTAGTTCTGCATGTTAATGTGCATGTTATTGTACATGCATTTTTAAATGTTACTGTTTCCAACTATCAAAGCACGTTCTTCGAAAATCGTGTGAGTGTAACAAGCAGGCATCCAACTGTACTTGATTTTCCAAATGCATAACTGGCTAAATTCCAACATTTATTACCATGGTGACAAACTAGTGTTGTCATATCAGTAGTTTACTTTATTCGATGTCAAAAACAGAAATAATAACATTAAAACAGCATATGTTAATTATTACTCGAATATTACACATTTCACGTTTGTATCGAGAACATTGTTTATTAATTGTGTATTTCACGTGGTAGCCCCCATACTTTTGTTTATTTGTTTTATTTTATTCATTTATTTAATTTGTAACAAATTATCATATTGTGGTAGATATGCATCAGGTTCAGTCAGTAATAACGTTGCCCTGCTGTTTTTCCTTCAGACATCGACGATTGTGAGAGTGGTCCGTGTATGAACGGTGCGTCTTGTATCGACGGTGTCAACTATTTATTTAGCTGTTTAGTGCTGTTTATATGTAGCAGAGTAGCTGCATAATGTAGTTTTGGTTTACTTTTTAGTTCAAATTACAAGTTGAATATTTTCAGCACTGACACCACTGAGCTGGTGTTGTGTTGTGTACGATATAAACACTGAAACATATAATGTAAATATTGTTGTTGATAATAAATTTGAGTTAGTTTACGAGCACTGAAAACAGATTAACATGTAGATAATATCGTAATCATTAACTGAACTGGTTGATTTTTACATGCGATGTAATCTATATCTCAGGAGGGAAGGCGACGGGAGCGCAAATATCTAAAAACAAGTTTGACACATATCTCAGGAAGGCGGTTTACTCGTAGATGAATATTGTTGGACTCTCGATATGCCTCTGACTTCCTTGTCCACTTGCCATCTGGGTTTTTGGCTTGGATGGCAAATCTTGTTAAATCTAAAAGCAGTTATGATTAATTTTACTTTAGTGTATACGTTTAATGACGAATCGACACCCCCGTTGGTGGAAAATTACTGATGCATGGCACGGTTGAAGGCTAGAAAATACACTAGAGGGGTGTGTGGCATGAGTCTCAACCCCAGTCCCACCCGTTTTCTGGGGTCACCATCCCACTTCCGACCAATTTCGAAAGACCACCTCCAACCAATCCCACCTCCCACATATTCCTGATATCTCCTGCTCACCATAGCAAATATAATTTTGAGCATTTTTTTATACAACAGTAATTATTTGTGAGAATATAGCCCATATAATGGATCAGTGCTAAGTTTTGGAGAATGTGTTTTATTTGAAGTTGTTCAAGTTGTGAAGATATTGATAATTATATCGTTGTTCAGTTTGGAGAATGTTTATTTTGAAAACAAGTTTAAGCAAACGTTATTTTTGAAATGCGTTTTTAAAATTTTTCAAGCAACCAATATTCCCCTGTCCATTCTTTTGAGTTATTAAAATTGTTCACACAGCTAGTAAGTTGTTCTCTCTTTCACACAATTTGCCTTCAAACTAGAACAGTTAGAATAATCCAACTTTCCCGTAAGTTACATAATCCATTTATCTACATGCAAGTGATTTGTAATGTTGTTCATCTGAAATTGAGTGAGTTTTGAACGCCAAACAAACAGGACACTTGAACATTATTTCCAGCGGGGTAGAGGAACAAGGCCCGGCGATATTCTGTACCTGCGAAGAAGAAGAAGGTCATAATTGTGAGATAGAAGAAACCCAACTTAATTGCCGTGAGGACAATTGTAATAACTGAAACACAGGGAAAGGACAACATAAAAATTGCTTAACAGTTGTTAACGAAATCATAGCGGTGCTCAACACAAGTTGTGCTTTCAAAATCGTGTTTCCAAATATGGGTTAATATGGGTTTTCAAAATAAGCATTCTCAAAACTGAGCAAATATGTAATCATCAATGTCTTGACAACTTGAATAATTTCAAAATAAACATTTTCCAAAACTGATCAATGACTCATTCTTTGGACCATGTTCCCTGCGATAAATGGGGACTAGTTATAGTTCAGTGGCAATGTCTGGAATAAGTATTGTTCGTATTGATGCTTTTAAGTGTGGTTTTTATGCTTTGCCCCAGGTATGTTATGATCGTTTTCTTCGCAGGGCCTTGTTTTGCTATCCTGCTAAAAAATAAGGCCCAATTGTGTCATCTTGGCTTGACGTCCATAAATCATCTACAATTTAAGTTAGCAACTTCAAACTTCACCTTCAAAAATCTGCATCCAACATAGGACATGTACTTAGACGATCCAACATATGATTAAACGATTCCACATATTGTTAAACGATCCAATATATGGTTAAACGATCCAGCGTACGGTTAATCGATCCAGAATCAGAATCAGAAGTAAATTTATTTGATCCGAACTGTACACGCATTCAATAATAATATATCAGTGTATAATTGTACGTTTTAAAATATTACCGTATACAGAAAGGATCATGGAGACTCCCACAAAGACTTATAATACGTCGTATTATTTTATTTTAGTTTCTGAAGAAAGAAACGAATATAGATATAAAATTATCAACGTTACACTGTAGTAAAGTCCAACGTCAATGACAACCTGGATTTTTATGTTTTATTATACAGCTGTCATGTATGTTCATGGTATGTAGTGGAGTGAGAAGGTGAAAATGATATTGATAGTGTTTGAGTGTAGCTAACATCATTGTAGTTGATTACGCATATATGTACAAGTATAACAGTTGATGATTGTGCACGTGTTTTTGCAATGTTGAAACCCTGTAAAATGTGTGTATAACATTTGTCTTTCACACTGGTAAACTGCATTTAAGACATTGGTTTGCAAATGTATGCTTTGTACCATAAATGTGAATTTTATTTTGATTGCGTGTATTATGACCGTGAATCTTGGTTTTTGTTGCTGCAAATGTTGTAGGTATGTAGGTAATTTACTATGTATAAATTTAAATACAATTTTAATTTTCGAAGGGCTAACATGTTATTCACGTTTTGTAAGCTTAGTTTTTAGATAGCGGGTCAGTATGTGAATTGAAATTACGTTTGAACTGAAATTACGTTTTTATTCGTATAGCCCTTTTCTGAAGTTGGTTAAATCTTTGACAGTAGAACCCACAAGTCGTTAAGCAATAATTTATATGTGGTACTAATAACGTGTTATATAGCATAATTTAAATTCTCGTAGGCAGTACTAGTTTCAGTCTATTTATTTCACCGATTATTCTAGAACATTTGTTTGATATATTTTCAGAGTGTTTTTTCCAATTTAATTGTGTATCCAAGGTTATTCCCAAGAAATAAAAATCGTCAAACTTTGTTATTATTATATTATTTATTTCGGAACATTTGTTTTAAAATTTTTGTTTTCATGTGGAAACACATGAATTTGGATTTAGTAACGTTAAAGGAAAGTTTATTTATTGCAAGCCATTCATTAATTTTGTAGAGTTCTTCATTTATCAGTGCATCAGTATCATCATGTGCATTTGTTGAATTTCTCATTGTACTTAACAAAGTAGTATCATCTGCATAGGATATGAAGTTGAAAATTTGGCTGGCTTGTAAAAAATCATTAACATAGATAATAAATAGAATTGGTCCAAGAATTTAGCCCTGGGTAAAGTTTCTGATTTTACATCAGCAGTTTCTACATATTGTGTTCTATTTGATAAATAGCTTTCATATATTTTCAGAGGTACCCGTTCAATACCATAATGGTTTAATTTACGTAGTAATATGTTATGGTCTAAAGTGTCAAACGCTTTAGAGAGATCATGGAATGCACTGAACGGTAACTCATTATTATCCATTTCGGTTGTTACTCTGTCTATCAGTCCAAAGGCTGCGTATTCAGTCGAGTGACCAGTACGCAAGCCATATTGATTTTTGTATACAAGTGTCTTACTTTCGAAATAGGAGGATAATTGATTGCCCATGATTTTTTTCAATACATTGGATATGGTTGGTAGAACGGAAATCGTTCTGTAGTTGTTGATTATTGTATTATTGTTGGTGCCATTTGCCAAATTAATTGAAATGCCGTTAATCCCAGTACTGTTTTTAGATGGAAGATTGTCTATTGTTTTTTGCTCAATTAATTCGTCAACGTTATTAAGTGCGAATTTACAGTTTAGATTTTCTTCAAGGTAATGCTTGAAATCTTTATCTCCTGAGTAGGTTATATTATTGACCATATTTGTTTTGTTTTTTCTTGAGAAAAAAAATATTGATGGTTTTCCATATGTTTCTGATGTCAGATTTATATTTAGCTGGACGTTGTGGTGGATGCAAAATAATGTTGTTTGGATGCACGTATGCTTCTCTTTACTGTAGTATTGTATGTTTTTAAGTTCATACACATTATTTCGTACTCCCGTGAGTTAGGATTTGTTAGTTTCATTCTCTTATATAAATTATCTCGAAATTTTAAGGATTTTAGCAGACCCACAGTGATCCATTTGGATTTTGTATGTTTATATTGATAAAATTTCACTAATTTGCTCAACGTATGATTGTTCGTGGCCTTTTCAATTACTTTATGTATACTGTTGTAACTTAAATTAGAGTCTGTGATAAAACATTTATCTAGTTTGTTGTACAAATCGGATGCACTAATATCATTTATTATATTTAGAATAGCTTTCTTGTTTTGTGTGTTTATTTTAATCCATGTTGCATATGGTGGGTTGACTAACGAAACCCCTAAGAGCATAAAGCAAGGGATAATTTGTTTATTAATATACCAGATGTAGCTGTGGTTGTTGAGCTCTGAAATTTACAGAATATATTATCAATTAGGGTACAGTTGCAGCGGGATAATCTTTATGGAAGTGTGAATTCTAGAAATATACTATGGGATGTCAAAAGATCAAATAATTCGCTGCATATTGAAATTTCGTTGATCTCAAGGAGATTAAGATAGTAGTCTCCGGCTAAATTAATAGTTATGTTCGATTTCTCTGTAGGTAAGATTACTGTAGTAAATTCATTAATAAAATGCCTAATATGTTCTCAAACCATACTCGGTGGTCTGTATATGTTACCAAAAGTAATTGCTTTTGATAATCCACCCCCTGTTACCTTAATTATCAGGCCCTCCCAATATTCGTACGTGTTTATATTTAATTGTACTTCATGGAATCGTTTATCAACATATATTATTAAGTCTCCATTCTTACTACTGTTCTTTCCTTGAGCAATCTAGTCATACCCAGCTAATTGTATATTTGATAAATCGGTCAGGTTGGATATCCAGCATTCGTGTTGGGAAAGCACGTTAAATTTATAATGTATGTCCTGTAGTGAACTAATGCTAATGTTAATGCTAGTAATTAATATATTTTAGCATCTACATATTGAATATTTAAACTGAGTACTGAAAACTGTTTTTTTGCCACTAGTATCTTGAAGTGGCCTATGTCGTAATAAGAATAATGATTTTTGAATTGCAATTAATTGTTATCAAGATCTAATGAGTTAATTAAATTTTTGTTTTCAACACCACCCAAGTTTGAAAGAAAAACGCGATCAAAGTGTTCTGTAATTAATTAGCTCTTTAAGAGGTACGAATGGCATGAATGTGCACATGTGTTAAATGTTAATGCTATGTATGATGAAGGCGTATTTGTTATAGAGGTAATACATAGTGTATAGGTGATCGCAAAACGAATTATGTTGTTTTGAGTATTTGTGAATGTTTGTTTGTTTGTATTATTTACTAGATGATGCTCAGCAAACAAAGCAAAATAATATGACGAAGGATATGTGTCTGAACAGTACGCAAAGTCAACAAAAAGAAACAGAAACAGATAAAACGTTAGTGGCTAAACTATGCCATAACTCACACAACCAGGTGTGCTATGTTCGTTTATGCACTGCATGGTGTTTAACTGAACGAAAATGAAAGGAAGCAACTTAAGTTAAACAAACTTACATTACTGACATAAGATATATAAAAACATTATTAAGTTACATTACATTCATGACATATTGGAAACTTTACTAAACCATATTACTATGTAGCCGAAAACAACGAGGTGTGCAGTTTTTATCTAAACACTACGTGTTAATTAAATGAACAGATAAAAAATAAGTGAAAGGTAACATCTTAAGTAGAACAAAATGACATTACAAACATAACATAGGAGAAACATTGTTGTTGTTTGTATATATATATATATATATATATATATATATATATATATATATATATATATATATATATATATATATATATATATATATATATATACAAACAACAAATACAGAATAATTCAGCGTCATGCCTTAATATTTGAATTTGCCTTCATTTATAATTTTGTAATGTAATGTTTTTCTTAATCAAAAGATGTCACGTCTCATTTTATTTAATTTCCGTTCATTCAAATCAAGTTGAACATACTAATGCATTGTGTAACGAATTTTTGACAAAGCTAAGTTGTTAACTGAATGCATCATATGGTCTAGTGATGTTTGTCAATATGTTATGTATATTAAGTAATGTTGATTAACCTAAACTGTTACCTTTAATTTTAATATATATATATATATATATATATATATATATATATATATATATATATATATATATATATATATATATATATATATATATATATACATATATATATATACATATATATATATATATATATATATATATATATATATATATATATATATAGTCATAATAGGTTAATCAACATTACATCACATACATAACATACTGAAGAACATTACTAGTTGAAAGCAAATGCGCTCGTTGACCCAGAAATCTTGAGGAGAACACGGGATTGAATTTGGTGGATTTTATATTTGTCTAAAGCGTGGAATATTGATCGGATAAGTATTATTATTGCGTGTATATTAAACTTAAACATACAAGAGTCCTTGTTTAGTCAATAGTTGCTGTTAAAATTTAGCTATAGGAGTAATTTAGGGTAGTTTATATCGTAGGTCTCCGAGGACTCGGTAGCGCGAGCGATAATTAAGGATTGTTGTTTTCAGTTGATTGGGTACATAATACGAGACGTAATATTATTGTAAATAATTTAGTACATATTAAATATTGAAAGCCTAAATATTTTGTTTTAGCAACATTTATTGTTAAAAGTTAGCCGTAGGTAGTAATTCAGTGTTATTTACATAACGTCACTGAAATTTCGTTAGCGCGAGCGATATTACGTTTTGTTAGTCAGCTGTTACCTAGAAAGTAAGTTGCAAGGCAGTAGCTGTAAATTTAATTAAGACATAAGTAACATACTATAAAGTGTGTATTACAACACAAAAACAGTCTTTGTGAAGACTACCTAGTATAAATTGATTATAAACGGATTATAAACAAATACAAATTTAATTTCTAACATGGCGCCGTGCAAACGCCAGGTAAAGGCAAAACGTAATTTGGTATGTTCTAGCTGCGATAGCTGGGTAGACTTTGCAAAGTCCGGGTGTGTAAATTCGTGGGCGGAGGTGCAGGCGGATGATTTCCATTTCGTGTGTAGGGGGTGTACTACAGTGAGATATCTGCAGGAGCAGGTGATTGAGCTAAGGCGTATGATTTTGATGATGACAGGGCAGGGTGAGACAGAAGTGAACAGAGGTGGTGAGAATGGTGAGAGCAGAGGTGGTGAGACCGAGGAGAGCAGAGGTGGTGAGACCGAGGTGAGCAGAGGTGGTGAGACCGAGGAGAGCAGAGGTGGTGAGACCGAGGAGAACAAGGAGAGCAGTGGCAATGTGAGGAGAAAGCTGGTAAGAAGAAGAAAGATGACAGAAGGCAAAGAATGCAACAAAAGAGAGGTAAGCGGGTGAGTGGAGAGGGATTGCCAGGTGGTAAGACGGTAAAGGTTGATGATAGGAGAGAAAGGGGGCATACTAGTAGTGTGCAACAGGAAAGGAGCTTTGCCGATGTAGTATCACAGGGGAAAGCGAGGAAAGCTCGGGTATTTATGGGGATTCCATCATTAGGAAAGTGGATAAAATTGTAAATAGAGGAGATGACATAACAGTATGCCTACCAGGGGCAAAAGTAGAGGATATAGCAGAGAAGGCAGGACAGGTCATGGGTGGTGGCACGGGAGGTGCTGTTCTCGTGCATGTGGGAACGAACAATGCAGATAAGGAGGGAACGTCAGCCATCATTGGTAAGTACAGGAGGTTGATCAAGACACTCAAAGAGGCACGAGTTGGGCAGATCGTATTGTCGGGGATATTACCAATAATGGGAGGCAGGGGTGAGGAATATAGGAACTGTAGAAGGATGGCGATCAACACACAGGTACAGAAGGTATGTATGGAGGAGGGAGTAGGCTTCGTAGACATGTGGTTAAACTTTGTGGGAAGAGGTGACTTTTTCATGAGAGATGGACTTCATCTGACAGGGAAGGGTGCTGCAGTTCTTGCGTGTGAGTTTGTTAGAGTTGTCGACGAGGGCACAGGTACCATAGATTATTTAAACTAGATGCGCAGGGGGAACTGACAGAGAAAACTCAAAGGAGTACTACTACAAATACACATCCAAAGAAATGTTCACCACTAATTTCAGACAATGAACTTAAATGTGTATGCTTAAATGCCAGGAGCATAGTAAATAAAAAAAGTGAGTTAGACATTATGGTAGCAGATATTGATCCTCATGTAATAGGCATCACAGAATCATGGGCAAATGAAGATATAGTAGATGCTGAGTTAGCACTGACAGGCTATGTAATGTTTAGGAAGGATAGACGAGAAAGAAGGGGAGGTGGAGTAATTTTGTATATTAAAGAATCTATCCAAGCATATGAAATTACTCTGAAGAGTGAAGCAGATAGTGTGGAAGCAATTTGGTGTAACATAGTTACCAGGAACTCAACATTAACAATAGGAGTAGTTTATCGTAGTCCTAACATAGGAGAAGAGGAAGATGTAAAATTACAAAAGGCAATAAGGAGGTGAGCAAGGGAGAATGTGTTATAATGGGTGATTTTAACCATGGCCATATACAATGGGAATCATTAGAGAGTACTGGAGGGGACGACCATCAGTTTCTACTTCTAACACAGGATTGTTTCCTTACTCAACATGTCTTGGAACCAACCAGAGGTGGGAATGTGTTAGATTTAATTTTGTCTTCTCAAAATGAATTAGTTGACAATGTTAAAGTACACGAACCTTTGGGTTCAAGTGACCATAACCAAATCCATTTTAATATAAAAGTAAAAACAGGGAATACATATAAAAACAATGGAGGAGGAACTTCAACAAAGGCAGATATAAAGTGATGAGAACATATCTAGCAAATATAGATTGGAATAATTTGCTGAAGAACAAGACAGCAACAGAATGCTGGACTTGTTTAAAATATGAGATTGAGGGCATTATTGAGAAATTTATTCCATTAAGAAAACAAGGGAAAAGATCCAGGAAAAACACCTGTCAAAAGAAGCTATTAGAAAAATTGCTCACAAACAGATGCTGTGGAAGGTCTATAAACACACTGGAAATGTAGAAGACTACACCAACTACAAAGAGGCACTTAACCTAGCTACTACTGAAATTAGAAAATCTAAAAGAACCTTTGAACAAAAATTGGCAGGTAATATAAAAAATGACAGCAAGAGTTTCTATGCTTATGTAAGGAGTAAACAGAAAGTTCGAGATAAGGTCGGACCACTGGAAAGCAACAGTGAAAACATAATTTCAGATGGGTTCCAAATGGCAGAGGTCCTGAATGAGTATTTCAGCTCAGTTTTTACCACAGAAGATATCAGCTCACTTCCAGTTCCATTAACTAAATTTGAGGGCAATACATCAGAATATTTAGGGCAGTTATTTGTAACTCCTGAAATGATAGCAAAGAAAATTAAGAAGATGAAAGATAATAAATCACCTGGAGTTGATGGGATACCACCAAAACTGCTAAAGGAAATTGTTGATCAAATTAGTACACCACTTGCAAACTTATTTAACTTGTCACTAGAAGAAGGAATAGTTCCTTCAGAATGGAAAGAAGCAAACATTACGCCGCTGTTTAAGAAGGGATCGAGGAAGAAGCCAGAAAATTACAGACCAGTGAGTTTAACATCAGTTGTATGTAAATTACTTGAAACATTAATTAGAGACCACATGGTGGAATTCCTCATAAAACATAAATTAATAAATACATCTCAACATGGATTCCTAAAAGCAAGGTCATGTCTAACCAATCTCTTATGTTTTTTAGAAGAAATTACAAAGTGGGTAGATGACGGGTCACCAGTGGATGTTGTCTACTTAGATTTTCAGAAAGCTTTCGATAAAGTGCCACATCAAAGATTGTTACTTAAACTAAAAGCCCATGGTATAGGCAATGATGTAATCAACTGGATAGAAAAGTGGCTTACACACAGAAGACAGAGAGTAATAGTAGATGGTAAGATTTCAAACTGGATATCTGTTTTGAGTGGGGTACCACAGGGATCAGTGTTAGGCCCTATACTGTTTTTAATATATATAAATGATTTGGAGGATGACATATCTAGCAAAGTACTCAAATTTGCAGATGACACAAAGGTATTCAGAAAGGTTACTAATGATACAGATAAACAAAGTTTACAGGATGATCTAGAAAAATTAGTTAAATGGTCAGAAAAATGGCAAATGTTATTCAATTTTGGGAAGTGTAAATGTATACACATAGGACATGGAAATATGGACGAGGAATATAAAATGGGGGATGCTGTACTAGGTAGAACCACACAAGAAAAGGATTTAGGAGTAATATTTAATGCTGACATGAAAGTTTCAGAGCAATGTGGGATTGCTGCTTCGAAAGGAAATCAAATTCTAGGCCTAATTAGGAGAACTATCACGTATAAGGAGAAACATCTAATTGTACCCCTGTACAAAGCAATAGTTAGACCACATTTGGAATATTGTATTCAAGCATGGAGGCCATATCGTAAAAAAGACATAGATAAGCTAGAAAGAATACAACGAAGAGCAACTAAGATGATTCCAGAATTAAGAGACCTTAGTTACGAAAGTCGCTTATTACAATGTGGTTTGACAACACTAGAGACCAGGAGACTAAGAGGAGACCAAATAGAAGTGTTTAAAATAGTGAACGGTTATGAGGATGTTGATAGGAATATGTTCTTCAAACTTAAAGAAGGCAGTAGAACCAGAGGACACAAAGCAGCATTAGTTAAGGAGCAGTGTAGGTTGGACATGAGAAAGTACTCATTCTCACAGAGGGTGATAAATGAATGGAACAAACTGCCAAACGATTGTGTTAATGCTAGTAGTGTGAATATGTTTAAAAATAGAATTGACAGATATCTGATAAGGGCGAGCTACACATAGATGAGAAAATTGTTGGACTCTCGATAAGCCAATGGCTTCCTTGTCCACTTGCCATCTGGAACTTGTTCGAGATGGCAATCTTGTTAAATCTTGTTAAATTACTAGATCATATGGTGCATTCATAAACAACTAGATGTGCAGTGTGTGTGTGTGTGTGTGTGTGTGTGTGTGTGTGTGTGTGTGTGTGTGTGTGTGTGTGTGTGTGTGTGTGTGTGTGTGTGTGTGTGTGTGTGTGTGTGTGTGTGTGTGTGTGTGTGTGTGTGTGTGTGTGTGTGTGTGTGTGTGTGTGTGTGTGTGTGTGTGTGTGTGTGTGTGTGTGTGTGTGTGTGTGTGTGTGTGTGTGTGTGTGTGTGTGTGTGTGTGTGTGTGTGTGTGTGTGTGTGTGTGTGTGTGTGTGTGTGTGTGTGTGTGTGTGTGTGTGTGTGTGTGTGTGTGTGTGTGTGTGTGTGTGTGTGTGTGTGTGTGTGTGTGTGTGTGTGTGTGTGTGTGTGTGTGTGTGTGTGTGTGTGTGTGTGTGTGTGTGTGTGTGTGTGTGTGTGTGTGTGTGTGTGTGTGTGTGTGTGTGTGTGTGTGTGTGTGTGTGTGTGTGTGTGTGTGTGTGTGTGTGTGTGTGTGTGTGTGTGTGTGTGTGTGTGTGTGTGTGTGTGTGTGTGTGTGTGTGTGTGTGTGTGTGTGTGTGTGTGTGTGTGTGTGTGTGTGTGTGTGTGTGTGTGTGTGTGTGTGTCTAAACACTGCAAAGGATTTAAATGAACGAAGATAAATATAATAACAACTTAGGTTTGTCCAAAATTCGTTACTCAGTGCATTAATATGTTCAACTTGATTTGAATGAACGGAAATGAAATAAAATTAGACGTGACATCTGATGTTGAAGAAAAACGTTACATTGCAGAATTATAAATGAAGGCAAATTCAAATATTAAGGCATGACGCTGAATTATATTGTCTCTATTGTTTGTATAGTCTACGCATATTTGAGAATGTCTTGGAAGCTCCTGCCTTGGTGAGAGGTCTTCGTTGGTGAGAGGTCTTTCGGTAGGGTTAGTTTTATTGAAGTCTTTGAGTCCGCCGTTGGCACCATGCACAGAGTCTCTACAGCGCTCGCTGCGATATATGGTCTAGGCATATTTGAGAATGTCTTTGAAGCTCGTGGTTTCGCAGATCGTGTTGGGTTGTCTTTGATTATAATCTTGGGTCTGGCCGTCCAGCAGTCATTAATCGTGTTAGTATTTTCTAGTTTTCGGGTTTCGATCCCACGTTTGGAGCGCGTTGGGTCCTCGTCGACGAAGATGCTGTTTTCGGTAGGGTTAGTTTTATTGAAGTCTTTGAGACCGCCACTGGCACGATACACAGAGTCTCTACAGTGCTCGCTGCGGAAGCGAACGATAGTGTTTCGCGGCTTTGTCTGGCCTTCGACTGGTCGGCCGAGTCGGTGGCATCGTTCCAAGTCATTACGTGCGATTGGCAGAGTTACGTGCATTTTTTTACGATATCTATAAGTTTCTCCTCCAGGTTTTCACGAGGCACATATTCGCGGAGATTTGGCCGTCTCGAGTACTGCTGCATCGAATCCAGTTCATTCTCGAGAGTTTCTACTATGTTTTCTAGATGCACTATTTTGTCGTCTTTGTCGGATAACTGTGCTGTGAGGTTGCCTAATTCTTGATGTAGTTTGTCGATTTTATTGACCAGATCCTGAGGGAACAGGATTGCTCTAATTTTTTTTGGGGTAGTTCTGTTATATATTATCTTCCAGTAGGGACTATCATTTGTAAGATCACGTTGGTATCATTGTCTGCCGTGCCTGCGCTGGCAACTGGTTTGGGTTTGGGTGACATGGCAGTGTTAAATAGTGCATAGGGCGACGTGGTCGATATTGGGGGTGGTTGGTGAAAATGTTCGAAATTACATCTAGCAGGCTCGTTTTGGCACACACTCAGTAGAACAGTGGCCTGCTCCTATCTTCACCAACTTAATAATATCTGTATATGTTCGTCTCGGTTCACGTTCTGATCGCACACCTGCGAAATGTGGTTGCTGGTTTTAGTTTGCAACTGACGACGCCATAAGCAGCCATAAGCAGCTCCAATATAGGGTGAAAGGATTCAACGTAGCGATCCAAAATAGAGTTAAACAATCCAGCGTTGGGTTAAACGATCCAACATAGGGTTAAACGATCTAACACTGGGTTAAGCGATCCAACGTAGGGCTAAACGATCCAACACATTTGAGTTAAGCGATCCAAAATGGTACCCAAAATAGGGCTAAACGATCCATCATAGGTTTAAACTATCTAACAGAGACACGAAAGATCTAAAGTAGGGTTAAACGATCCCAATCAGAGCTAAGCAATCCCGCGTTGGGTTAAACGATCCAACATAGGGTTAAACGCTCCATAGTAGGATTAAACGGTCCCACATAGAGTTAGAAAATCCAGCGATGGGGTACACGATCCAACGTAGGGTTAAATGATCCAACGTAGGATTAAACGATCCCACATGGAGGTAAAACAATCCAGCGTTGGGATAAACTATCCAACATAAGGCTAAACGATCCAACATAGGATTAAACGATCCAACATTGGGTTAAGCGACCCAACATAGTGTTATACGATCCAATATACGGATACGGTTAAGATGACTACTGACGACGTACTAATCCGATAGAATAAACGGCGACCAGAGGCAAGAACCTTTTTTTTAGTCATTTCGTTCATGCATTGTAGTCTTTGAAGTGGTGATAAACACGGCCCTATATGAGTTCACTATCGTACTTTTGCCTTTATTACTGTCCGGTGCGCCACAGGTGTTCCAGCGACGTCTTGACGGTTCCGTTGACTTCTACCGTGGCTGGGGCGACTACAAGAACGGCTTTGGTTCGACGAGTGGCGAGTTTTGGTTGGGAAATGACAACATTCACTCGCTGACCAGCAGGGGCCGCCATATTCTTAGGATTGACATGGAGGCGTTCGGCGGAGAGACCAAATTCGCCGAATACACCAACTTCTCTTTGGACTCTGGGTCGACGAACTACGCTATACGATTTGGGGAATATCTCGCGTCAAACACTGCTCGTGAGTACAAGTGTGCGTGTATGTATGTGTGTGTGTGTGTGTGTGTGTGTGTGTGTGTGTGTGTGTGTGTGTGTGTGTGTGTGTGTGTGTGTGTGTGTGTGTGTGTGTATGAGTGTGTATATATATATATATATATATATATATATATATATATATATATATATATATATATATATATATATATATATATATATATATTGTCTTGTTGGTAATTTTTCAACAAACATGTTACTTTACAATAATCTGCTGTGTCAGAACTATCAGTACATCTGTACGTTATATTTTTTGTTGGATTTGGGTACATACCCTAAATCAATGCTTTCTCAGTTTAATTTCAGATTACGGAGATTGCAAAAGCAACGTTAACCAGGTCAAGACACTGATCCACCAATATAACAACATTAAATGACTATCCTTGCCCCTCACATTTTGTTCACAATTGTTAGGTCAGCCGGAAAAAGTGTCCGGACAATCATGTAGTGTCCGTAAGAGTATAGTTCTGATAAGAGATGTGAGGAATATTAATCATGTATCATATATATGTTTTATGTTCCCATGTGCCACGACCAATACAAAATGATATACATATACCCATCATATCCAAATAAAAATAGCAATTACACAGTTTGTAATGTCCGTAGCATTTTGTAGTGTCCTTAACGCAACATGTTTTTATCTTTAATAAACATTTATGCACTTTTTAGCAACAAATTAGATTATAAAAATTTATACTTATGTTTCCTGGTGGCTAAATAATAACATTCATACATATATGTTTAATGAATAACCATATACAAATATCTAACATTTGTCAGTTGAGAATAACACGATGTTTTTGTCATTTGTTATCATTAATGTGCAATAACCCTAAAACTATTTTACTCACATGTCTGGAAATTAACAATAGTAAATACAGTAGAGTTTCATCAATTGTACCAAATTTAGTTAAATTCGGAGGGGGTCAAGAATATGTTGGCCTATTTTGGTTGTTTTCATCTGGAATGACCCCAGTGTTATACTATGTTATTCTCAAAATATTAATTATCACACTTGCATTGTATTCTAAATAATATTATCTTCTTACACAAGTTAGCATTGTGTTATTAAAACAAATTTTTCAACAATGTGAGATAGTTTCTTTTATGGAATAATTTTCTTCACAGCCCTTCCGTAATGTTCATAACATTAAGTGATATTCCAACATATGATTAAGCAATACACAAAAAACCTAAACACGAACACCAATGTTTGACATTCTCATGATCATGATAGTTTATTACTAAACAAAATTATACCAATATATTGCATTTTTTTTACCGACATGCTGATCTTGATTCAGCCAACTAACTTCGAACAATATTTATATTTTTTTATTTCACCACCTATTACCCTTTCTATAAATAATATAATTACCCTGTTTATTTATTATGTACAATTGTTCACAATGCTAGGCGAGCAATTACGTGCAATTGTTTTAAAAAGATTTAACAAGATGTGCCATCCAAGCCAAAGGCCCATATGGCAAGTGGACAAGGAAGCCATTGGCTTATCGAGAGTCCAACAATGTTCATCTACTTATAACCCGCCCTCCTGAAATATGTGTCAACCTTGTTTTTAAACATATTCACGCTGCTAGCAGTTACACAATCTGTATACAATTTATTCCATTCATTTATTGTCCTCTGTGAGAACGAGTGCTTCCTGATGTCCAATCTACATTGATCCTTTACTAATTTTACCTCATGTCCTCTAGTTCTGCTATCCTTCTTGATTGGAAAAACATATTTCTAAAAAAATTTTCATACCCATTCAATATCTTAAAAACTTAAATCTGATCTCCCCTTAACCTCCTTGTCTCTAGAGTTATTAAACTACTTTCTTTCATGCGTTCTTCATAACTAAGGTCTCTCAGTTCTGGAATCCTTTTAGTTGCTCTCCTTTGTATGCGTTCAAGCGTATTTATATCCTTCTTACTATATGGTATCCATGCTTGTATACAGTATTCTAAATGAGGTCTAACTATTGCTTTATAAAGAGGTATAACTAACTTTTTTCCCTTGTATGTTATGTTTCTTCTAATCAATCCAAGAATGTAATTACCCTTTGAAGCTGCAATACCAAATTGCCCTGAAACGTTCATATCAGCGCTTATTGTAACTCCTAATTATCGAGAGCCCAACAATGTTCATCTACTTATAACCCGCCCTCCTGAGATATGTGTCTACCTTGTTTTTAAACATATTCACGCTCCTAGCAGTTACACAATCTGTAGACAATTTGTTCCATTCATTTATTGTCCTCTGTGAGACCGAGTACTTCCTGATGTCCAATCTACATTGATCCTTTACTAATTTTACCTCATGTCCTCCAGTTCTGCTATACTTCTTGAATGAGAAAAACATATTTCTATCAATATTTTCATACCCATTCAATATCTTAAAAACTTCAATCTGATCTCGTCTTAACCTCCTTGTATCTAGAGTTGTTAAACCACATTCTTTCAGGCGTTCTTCATAACTAAGATCTCTCAGTTCTGGAATCATTTTAGTTGCTCTCCTTTGTATGCGTTCAAGCTTATTTATATCCTTCTTACGATATGGTCTCCATGCTTGTATACAGTATTCTAAATGAGGTCTAACTATTGCTTTATAAAGAGGTATAATTAACTTTTTTCCCTTGTGTGTTATGTTTCTTCTAATCAATCCAATAATTTGATTACCCTTTGAAGCTGCAATACCACACTGCTCTGAAACTTTCATATCAGTGCTTATTGTAACTCCTAAGTCCTTTTCTTTTACAGTAGTACCCAGAACGGTATCTCCCATTTTATAATTTACATCCAAGTTCCCATGTCCTGTATGTAGGCATTTACATTTCCCAAATTTGAACACCATCTGCCATTTCTCAGACCATTTCACTAATCTGTCTAGATCGTTTTGTAAATGTTGTTTATCACCATCAGTATTAACCTTTTTAAACAGTTTTGTGTCATCCGCAAATTTCAGTACGTTACTTGTTATACTGTCGTCCAACACATTGATATATATTAAGAATAATGTATGTCCTAATACTGATCCTTGAGGTACCCCACTCAAAACCGATTTCCAATTTGAAACTTCTCCATCTACCACAACTCGTTGTCTTCTGTTAGTCAGCCATTGTTCTATCCAGTCAGTTATGCTATCCCCGATACCATGGGCTTTTAACTGAAGTAGTAATCTTTGATGTGGCACTTTGTCAAAAGCTTTCTGAAAATCTAAGTAGATAATATCTACTGGCGATCCCACGTCTATCCACTTAGTGATTTCTTCCAAAAAATATAACATATTTGTTAAGCATGACCTCCCTTTAAGGAATCCATATTGAGATAAATTTAATAATGTATGCTTAACAAGGAAGTCCACCATATGGTTTTTAATTAACCTTTATAAGAATTTACAAATCACTAACGTTAAACTCACTGGTCTGTAATTCTCTGACTTATTTTTTTTTGTATCCTGACATTTTGCAAATAGTCTTAGCAAGACAGTCACTTACGAACTAGCAAGTTATCCTGTCCGGAAGAGTGGTATTTTTTCTAGTCGTTATAATGCAGAAGGTGAATATGGAGGAAATTAGTTCGTTGATTTGTTTGTAACATCTACGGCAGTCGTTATGGTAAAAAGTGTCGGTCAAGTTGAAACTCAAGTTGATACTCTTTAGTTAAAGAACATTGTCAATTGAATATTAATACTATTTTTATATATGGCAATAAATTAATGGAACATATTTGATCTAAGCAAGGTCTTTTACTCAGTATTCCGATTTGCTACTTGGAAGATTCTCCAGCGATTTGGCTGTCATACACACCTTACCGACATAAATGGCACGCCTGTCCACTGTGTTGCTCTGTATGGCAATCATAAGATATACGACTTCCATTCATGTGCCTTTGTTCATACTTTCAGGCAATACATTGTCACACAACAACAACATGCCATTCAGTACTAAAGACGCGGATCACGATACATCTCCCTTTTCCTGTTCAAGACGATTTCAAGGAGCGTGGTGGTACGGATATTGTAGCTTGTCAAACCTGAACGGACACTACTACCAAGAAGGCGAAAGTGTTTCGCAATTCAGTGGAATTATGTGGTCCACATGGACGGGGTTTTATGGGTCGTTAAAGAGAGCGACGATGAAAATGCGACCAGCAGAATTTACACCAGGTGAGAAGTTAATGCAGTGAATACATTTAGGATTCAGTCTGATCAAGTATTCAAGGTATCGAAGTGTCGATTCATTCGTTCGTTCTTCCGCTTTTTCTTTCACTTACTTTACATTCAAGTAATCAATCAATTGTTTGTTTGACGGTTCATCTTTAATAGATTAATCGTTCTGCTTCTTCTTACCGACTTCACCAATTAATAACGCGGAGCAACATCCGAGATGAGCGCGATGTTTGGCCAACGCGAACGGCCTATTTTGTCAACTTCTATGATTTCTCACGCGAATACAAAAATGAATGGTCAATCTATTTAAACTGCCCTTGTCATATACCATGGATCATTCTGAACTTTTTGCGTGGCGGTCATGTCGCAGGTGGAGAGCTTAAATCACCTAACCACTACATGGCAAACAGTCATGTGTGTATGCAGGTATGCAGGTACATTCCGAAGCCATCTCGACTTCTCTGTGAAGCATTCAGCCTCACTGCAATTACTGCGCGAACACTATTCATTCATACACCCGCCCCTCTCTGTAACCAGGTATTCATCTATATAGCCGATTGAACTGTAACAACCCCCAACGTTTTACAACCGATATATAAACATTTACATATTTCGTAGACCTAGGAAAATGTAATGATCGATTTGGCAACATGATTATCGATTTGGAGTTACACATAAGGAGTTACACATAAGAGAGTAGTAACAAAAGGATGTATTTTACAATTATTACCTATATTATTTATGATTTTTTTGGAATATACAGTAAAACCAACGATATAACGATATCAAGACGCATTGTTGTGTTGCTCTGACCATTAAAAGGTACGGCGATTTTCATAGGTTTTTATCTAACTCCGTTAGATAAAAATGATATCCATATAAAATCTTTCACATCTTAATATTTTCGAAAATAAGATTTGGCGATTAATTTAAATATGCAAGTTTTTATATATGTAGATGCCGCTTTACTGGATATAAAGTCCGATCAATAAATATTTATTTTTGAAGGCGAAACATACAATAACGGATATTTTATTAGTCCGTCAATGTCCTGTTCTATTCAATTCCAGATTTTATACATACTACATCAATAACGATTAAACACGATGTATAACACTGATAATTTAAGATAGGCGCCTACACTGAAATCAATCAATTAAATAAGCTTATTACTACTCGAACATTATGTATTTCATATTGGGGTTGTTATTGTGACGTAAGAAAAACTAATCGTGTATTCATGTAAACGGATATATCAATATGTTAAATTACTCCAGACCTTCAGACGCTTATATCATGATATAATAATATATAAAATATTTCTATTGCTATAAACTCCCCGAGAGACCCAAGCTCGGTTAGACAGGTTCAATTCGAAATGCAAATAAAACATAGTTTCTTATAATTGGTACGCAAAAGCAGCCTGGTAAACCTATTATTATTTTCGCAACACCTATGCTAAGCCAGACTATCACACTGACCGTCTCAGCATGGCAGTTAGGAGTCACCTTTGATAATAATTTTAATCTTAGACAGCACATTTCACAAACTTGCTGTTGCTACTTTTATCGTATTCGTGATTTTGTCGTATTCGCCGGTATATGCATATTGCTGTTGCCAAAACTATTGCAACTACTCTTACTAGTAGTAGACTTGATTATTGCAATTTACTTTATCATAATATTGCTCTCAACGTGTGCAAAATTGTTTGACAAGGGTAGTTACATTAAACGTATTTGTAAAATATGTAACCAGTCCACAGATAATCGGAATCGGAATGGGAAGTGTTTATTTGACCCACAGATTAAACAATACAGTTGTCAATACAGTGAAAATCTACAGCTCAAATAACGTGTTAATAAATAACAAGTAATATATGTATTGCAAACTGAAATATACAACACAAATATAATATAACTGAAGTATAATGACATTACAATAGCCTAAACATGGGCTATCATTTTGCTGCAGATAAACTTAAAAGGGGTCAGGGGGACTGCCACTAAGACCATTGTTGGTCGCTCTTGTGGCAGCCACACCAGTATTATAATTTTCAACAAAGTGCATTTAACTTAATAAAGCGCTTTCTCGAAATATAACGACAACACAAGTGCATAACTTCCAAAATAGTATGATAATGTATGAAATTAAGTTTTATTCTTACGATCATGATGATTACAAACCTAGACATCAACGGACAAACTTCAAAAAAGTAATTAAAAATGTTAGCTCCGACAATTCAATACATCATTTACATAACAAATTTATATTTGATAAATCAGTGATGCCTAAATCATCAGTTGGTGGCCATCATAACCAACCATGACACTTTATCTTAAGGCCCAGTCCAAAAAGTACAATGTACAGTGTTTGCCCATTTATTTCGTGATGGCTAGTTGAATTCGTCGAGGATGGCGTCTGGCAAACTCATCAATTACAGTTGCAGTACAAATTGGCGCATCACGATGCAGGTGCATTAGTGCCAGGCCAGGGTGGAACGCAAACATGTTTTTATGCGTTTCAGTCCAATGTTTGACCTTTCGCTTAAACAACTTGTCACAGACAATGTGCACAAAATGCACAGAAGCACATTAACATGGAAAAAGATTGTCAGAAGACAGAGCGAGTGACGGAGAGTTGGTGAGGCACTCATTGCCACACTGTTGCATCTGCAGTTCCCAACAGTCCAGCTGTGCAACTCGCTGAGATTGGACTTTACGTCGTCTGCTGGCAGGGTGATTTAGGCAGAGTCTACCAAACTTAGTCCCAGCATGGCTGTTCGATGGTGAGAGCTGAACCTTGTATGCAGTTCTGAGAGGAGATTGACCATTGGCATGGAGATACAGCGACGGTAGTATGTTAATGGATCATCAGCAGGCATGTTGTAGCGGTGTTCCTGTCGGCCGCATCGCCTTAGCAGAGATGGTACAACACTTAGAGTGCTGCACACTTCCTCAACTTCACGATAACACTTGTCAATGTTGTTTCGAACATCTTGCAATGCACTCACAACCACGTCAATATCAGAAACTGCCTCCACCACGTCTTTTGCTTCGGCCTGCAGGCTACTGGTGAGAGCTCTCAAATATCCCATGCACTTTTTTTGGGTTATACAACCGACAACATATATATATTCATACATATCACACAGTGGTCAATATCTCCACGCATATCACATGACAGCCACCCTTGTTTCGTGGTGGCGGCTGTACGGAAAAAGGTGTAACCCAACCTGTTGTCGGTTGTATAATCCTAGATCGCCTGCATCGAAACAGTGCTGTTTGCCAACCCTATTCATATATATATATATATATATATATATATATATATATATATATATATATATATATATATATATATATATATATATATATATATATATATATATATATATATATATATATATATATATATATATATATATCAGTGTTTACATTGTCAATATTACCAAAACTTGAAGAAAACAAGACATTGTCATAAAAAACTTGAAGAAAACAAGACATTGTCACACAAAACTTGAAGAAAACAAAACATTGTCATACAAAACTTGAAGAAAAGACATTGTCAACAAAACTTTAAGAAAACAAGACATTGTCATACAAAACTTTAAGAAAACAAGACATTGTCATACAAAACTTTAAGAAAACAAGACCTTGTCACACACAATTTGAAGAAAAAAGACATTGTCTCACAAAACTTGAAGAAAACAAGACATTGTCATACAAAACTTGAAGAAAACAAGACATTGTCATACAAAACTTGAAGTAAACAAGACATTGTCATACAAAACTTGAAGAAAACAAGAACTTGTCATAACCAATTTAAGAAAAAAAGACATTGTATCACCCAGAGAGCAAATCATCGCGATGAGTGGGTAAGAAACAAACATACATAATCTCACACTAATTACGTTCCTGCATTTATGCAAATAACACAACCATATCAATGGTATATTAGAGAGAAACAAACCGATGACAGAGAGTTTATAAAAAATACGTGTAACAACCTGGATTCTCAACTTCAGTGTTTAATTAATTTGCATTAATTATTAGTTAAGACACTTATCCTAACAATATTCTAAATAGCACCTGTGATAGTTACGTTCAACGCAACAATATTGGTCACCCTATTTTTTGTTCTCCACAACTAGGCAAAACAGTAACTAATGTTGGAATCCTCTCATATATTTGTCTGACACATAGCTCTTTGATTACAGTGGTGGACATAGGCCGGTAATCGATCATATCAATCCAAGAAGACGAACACAGTAGAAGAGCGAAATTGATTTAAACGAGCACGTGAAGGCAAACAGCAGAATGCGAATCAGAACGTGACGCCGGTGAAGACTCAGATCAACACATAGGGCATCACATTATTGTCACGTCTTTCGAATAGTGTTAAACTATCAATCAGCGTAGTAGTGAACACTTATGACATTTCTAGTATTATGGTGGTCTAAAAACCGCACAAACGAAATGTAATGGTGGCAACTAAGAGTTGGTTACGTATTAGTTTACTTCAAGAATATCGTAACTGTCAGCAAATATAGATTTGTTTAGGGTTTTGGTAGATACTATTTTGAGCATCTTACTTTTAAATAGAACTGCGCACATAGCTACTTTATGAAATATTGTATCCATGTCTAACATTACTTTTAATGTTACAGTAACACGTATAATTTTACGTCTGCACTTACTGCTACTTAGTACATGCTGTTTAAAATATATAACGTATAACATACTTTGTTAGGCAAACAATATTTTGTTTAGCTTTTAAATATATATCCATATTCATGCCTAATCTATAACATTTATATTTTGCTATGTGCTATATCTTCTTTCTCCATATGCATCAACCGTTATAAGTATACTCCTGAATACAATATGCTGTACTTACTCAACATTTATGATTTGTGCTCTTCGTTCAGTGTGGATGAAGTTAGGCCAATTTCTATAGAAATCATTGTGACACGAATTGAGCAAGCCACAGCAATGCCTAACTGGTATCGTGGCAATTGGACAATTCTTATGTTGAGCATGTCCAGTCAAAATAGTTCAAAATGCTTTGTGAGGTAAAATAGCTTGGATATTACAAGAAGAACTATTCATACCCTAGGCTCGATTACATAACTATTACATGCATATAATACATACCATATTAGGGTATATTTGTTTAATATTATGTTACGAAGAGGACTACCTTGATTATGGTTATCAATGCTTACCTAATTATTCGACTGTTCACTCTATAAAGCTTATGAATATTTGCAAAATCGTGATAATTTTAACTGTTATTAATATAATGTACCCGAACTTGTGTTGTTTACCTCGTTCGGTTCATATGATAATTATGTCATGGAAAATGCGAGGATCACGTTAGTGTAGGCCTTGGCTAGTTGTTTGCTTAATTAATTTGTTTAACTATTAAATGTATGTGCAGGTGTTATGGATAGCGAAGGACGCAATGACAAGATACTTCGTTTGTAGTTGTACTATGCATTACTTAACTTGTATTCTGTATAGTTCGAAATGCTAAGTGAATTAAAATAGCTTGGATGTGAAAAGAAAGACTGCACATATAATCGGCATGATTACCTAACTATTACACGCACGTGATACATACCACATTAGGGTATGTTTGCTTAATATTGTTTGACGAAGAATACTACTTTGATTATGGTTATCAATGCTCACCTAATTATTCGATTGCACACGCCAGAAAACTTATGAATAGTTGCAATATTTACCTCGTTAGATGCACACAATAATTATGTCATGGGAAATCCGAGTGTCGCGTTAGTGCAGGCTTTGGCGAGATGACTGCTTAATTAATTTGTTTCACTATTCAGTTATGTGTAGCTGTTACGGATTGCGTATTTGTACTGTGCATTTCTTAACTTGTATTCTGCTTGATCCGATGTACTGAAGAATGCATTGTTTTATTCTAAAGCAAAAAAACAATGGTCATAGTCTAAGTTGAGTATGTCAAACATTTGGAAAATCGCATTGCAGCGATGATATAGCGATACTACTAGTACTACTACTGCTGCTGCTGCTGCTGCTGCTGCTGCTGCTACTACTACTACTACTACTAATAATAATAATAATAGTACAACATCTCCATTAATTTACATTATGTTATTATATTCCGCCATGCATGCATAGCTTATTGTACCATATAAACGATTTTAGTGTGAGGGTGATGGGTTTTTATACTATACTGTTAGGTACCAAAGTTTTTACGAGCAGTAATTCTTGTGAGGGGTGATGGGTGTTTATAGTGTATTGTTATGTATATTCGTTTTGTTGCGGTTTAAAAAAATAAAACTGGCTTTCTGCTGCATACGGAATCTCTTTACAATAATTAGGTGCGCTAGCTGCATCACAAATACACACACACACACTTTGCTTTTCAACACTGTCAAATAAATATCTTGTAGAGATTATGATAATACTCGTGAAACCACTCAACGTCCTTACCATAACATGTCCCTCGTATTCTGCACAAGGCTTTTTACATTTCATTTTATATTTCTAAACTTGAACACGTGGCAATGTTGTTCACCCCACATAGTCAGTCTTCAGAACATGAACTGACAGCTGTCGGTCTCTTCTACCTGGTTTATGTTGAAGCGCAGGGGGGGTATTTAGAGATGCTTCAAGCAGGACAAGAAGCCACTAGTACAGATAAACCAATAACAAAATGTCCGAAAAACATGTCTGAAGCAGGTTATAGACGCGTGTATTTAAATGCTAGGAGTATAGTAAATAAGAAAATCGAATTAAACATTATGATAAAAGACATTGACCCTCACATAATTGGTATTACTGAATCATGGGCCAACACAGACATAACAGATGCTGAATTATTTAAAGAATCTATTCAAGCTGATGAAATAAAATTAGAAAGGGAAGCAGATTACGATGAAGCTATTTGGTGCAAAATAGTTTCAAAAAATAAAAAATTAACTATTGGATTAGTTTACCGAAGTCCAAACATAAACGAAGAGGATAACACAAAAATACAAAATGCTATAAAGGAAGTTAGTAAAGGAGAATGTATCATAATGGGAGATTTTAACCGTGGACACATACAATGGAAATCTCTAATCATCTTGTCACATTTACTGAAAGAAGGGCGGCAATGTCAATGGTTTGCACCTCTAACTCTGGGCGGTGATCAATGTTATAGGCATACACTACACAGCGCATATATGTTGTGTATCATAACACGTACACACTACATTGTCACCTTTACTGAAAGAAGGATAGCAGATATTTAATTACACGAAATAGTTCATATGACTGGATGACAAATTGCTTTGCATTTCCGACACGCTTAGTGTTTCTACCGGCTGGCTTGGCTAAATCGGTATTCATTGACTCAGGTGAGAGTTGACCAGGTTGAGCTGCACTCTTCGCTCTGTATGAGTGAATTATCATGAAACACGACAAACACGACAACATAGTTGATTGTCACAGGTTGGTAGCGTTTACCATATTGCCGTAGCATGTAAACCGCAGAGGAACCCGTATATAATCCATATCTGCTAGTGGGCGATACAGAGGTCATGCATCAGCTAGACTGTGAATTTAGTGGGTTTTTTACCAAAACGTAACGATATTCAGCTATCAAGGTTGGATAGTTCGAAATGTCGCACTTTTGGCATTGAGTTGTTTCAGTATGAAGCGGATTGGAAGACGCGTAGGTATTTTGGTGTTGACATTCCCAAAACACTGGTAGGCGTATTAATATTTGGCTAAAACTGCCAATGTTGAAGGCAAGTGCATTTGCGACATGATTAATAGAGCTGGAGGTATGTGACTTTGATGGCTATGAATTTTATTTTCATAATGTTTGATGGTCCAGTTTTCTTATAATCTGACAAAATGTTAACATCGCCACCAAACACAACATTGCACTGTGGTATGCGCTCTATACTGCTTCATTTTCTTTAAATATAGGTTGTGTTTAAACGTAGACTGTTTTCAATTGTTACATTATTTGTCGCGCACTCAAATGAACTGTGCTACCGTTTCAGACACACGTACTTGACCACTTGGTCTGGCCGAATGACAACGCTGCTCGTGATCATCTCGTTCCGTAGAACTTGACGATGACCTGTTGGAACAAAACGCCACGTACAGTCGCCGTAGCTGTCATCGCAGTCAGCGCGATCTGTTTGTGGTTAGTGATTTTCTACCGGTCACCTTCACCGACATCATCCATATGGGGTGAAAAGATTCAACAGAAAATGCCGAAACCAGCTGCTCTCTTCAAACACGTCCCTCTGTGTTCAGCAGATGTAATCAGGAAATATTGCATCGAACACAATTACTTCCCGACGGGTGGTCGTTGGGTCAATTCGACCTTCCTGCCTGATGCCTGTCGCCTCCCGTTCAAAACCATCCCGAACGAACACTTGCGCAAGTGCCTGACGCGATGGAACATCACGAAACTCGTCGTTCTTGGCGATTCCAACGGATTGCGGTACTTTAACGCAACGAAGCGACTTCTTGAGCAATACATGAAATGTCGCACTGTAAAAGCTGAACGTGGAGGCACAATGCCTGACGTGACATACTTCACAAAAGGGACTAATTTGAAGGCTTCAGACATCGTTGTGCATCACAGAGATTGCAGCGGATGCAGAAGCAACGCCGCGTCGTGCACAGACGGATCTGTTAAAATATATCTCGAGTACATCACGATGGAGTTCTTCCAGGACACGGAAGTGACCACCGTCCGAAATCGGTGGCAGGAGAACTGTCCTCGGAGAACTCCCCACGGTTGCCATCAGTCAAACACGAATCAGGAGTTTATACTTAGCGAATATCTTATGGGCAACTACCCGGATGTCATACTACTTTTCTCATCGAGTCACGACAAGGCGAGGTACGAACAAAATAAAATACGCGCCTACATTGGCTACCTCAAGATGCTTATCGACATGTACGTTCCCAAGAGGACAAAAGTGGTCTGGTTCAGCAAAATCAGCGAAAATCTGCTGAAGAAACCTGAGATCTGGAGAAACGTTACTTTCGGCAGCAAATATAAGACCAACGAGCAAGTAATGCGATTGAACAGAGAACTGTTCGATATTCTTCGGCCGGAGTTGATGAGAAAAGACGGGAAGATTTCGACGTTCTTCGACATCTATGACATGTCGCTCGGAATGCCTCAGTGGTCGCTAGATGGCGTGCACAGGAAGCCGCAATGGTATGACGTGGTTTTGTCAAACTGGTTCCAAACATTTTGCGCAAATTAACAGTGCTGATATTAAATTTTCATCATTGATAAATACATTGATGGGTATGTATGTGCTTGCTAGCGTGTGCGTGTGCGTGTTAATTAATTAGATATTGTGTATATCCGCGTGTTTAGCATGGGTGCACTATCGTGCTGACTGATCGCGGTCAAATCTCAAATGATTTATGAAATTATGTTCGTATTAAAATATAGGCTAGTTGTTCCACTAATAAGTTACATCGTAGTGCAAACACTTATGATTTGTTGTTACGTAAAAATATAATTTAACATGGATGTATGCGTCATTTGAAATGTGTGATGGGGTCAAATGAAACATGTTTTGTGGGGGAATACGATACAAATAGTGTCGGCTGGCTTAGCATTTAATAAAAAAACGTTGCTATATTTAAATATATTTTATTGTTGTCATTTACATGGAATATGGTTATGTAAAGTTGCAAAATGACATTGTCCAGGTCATTTACTGGGGAGGGTGTGATTGCTCGTTAGAGACTGGAACTTGAAAACTGCAGAGATGCATCATGCCATAGTATCGATTTAATAAAATTAAGCTTTCTCAAAATGAAAATAAATAAGAAGGGGCTTGAGTGTCGTATCATACACGGATGTTTTGAGATCATCCGTAAGTGCCAGAAACATAGCTTAATTATAACGGTTACGTTGTAAAGCACGACACAGACAACTTGTATAACTTAATGACTATCATGCATTGAAATACATGTATTTGCTTATGTGACCAAATTCATTAGAATGATCACCTCGCTATTAATGTCACTTTGACGCAGTCCCATTGGAAGCCTTTGTAGGTAGGTTCAACATTGACAGATCCAGAGGCTGATGTCACAATACTATTCATGATCGTGACCTCCGTCATGTTTCGCCTCAGTAACCATGATTACATATATTATAATCACCGGCGTCAAATTCGAGCCACTCAACAATTGCATAAAAATATAATTTATCATGGATGTATGCGTCATTTGAAATGTGTGATGGGGTCAAATAAAACATTTTCTGTTGTTCTTTTGGGAATTACGATACAGAGATGCTCACTGGATATCGCACTGCAGACGGCACTAGTCGGACATATTGGTCCTTGGGAGTGTTAGAGCTAAATGGTTCGAAGGAAAACATATTAAAGACATATCTTGGTATTTCATAAGGACAGTGATCGCCAGATGGTAATTCTATCGCGCCACGTTGGTGACGGTGATGGCCTTGATGTTAATACGCCATATTTCACTTTATTGGATGAAAATCGTTCGAAATAATCATCACAGGAAAGTTAACGAACGAACCGTGGTGTTTGTACATTTAATGCGTTGCGTCTTACCGCACTGTGGCGCTTTTTCGAACACAATGACTATTTAGCTTGAATTTAAGAGGGAGACTCGTTTCGCTGGATATGTTGTAAGCGTTCGATTATCGCACGTATATCACTCAAGGCAACTGTTCTAACACTTCGTTTGCATTGAATTGATGAAGTCACTGTTGTTGAATTGGCACATGGATCGGTTGCACAAAGGTTTCTTCAGATTTTTGTGAAAACAGCATATTCCATTAAGTAGCTCGAATTTGACGCCGACTAGTATGTATTACATTACTAGGGCAGCATAGATGAGTTGAGTGAGTATTAACAGAATAATAGGTACCTGGACATCAGAATATTTTCCTAAATGAAATGTTTAGCTGGGTCCTGCAAGCAATTAACTTTATGAAAATAAGATACCGTAGAAATTATAGAAAATGATACCAGGCCTGTCGTATACAAATGAGCTACATACCAACCGCACTGGAACTGACATTGGCAAGGCAAGGACAATGTCCAATGAATGGAAAAATCCTACCAGCTTTCGCCATGTCTGCTCATATTGCGCCCTACATGAAGATGCCAAGGACGCCTGCATGAGTCATTCTACAGCGTCTCTAATGCAGCTGGGGGTAGATGTGGAATGTCGCTGGTTCATAATTGACCCATGGAGCCAGCGCCCGGAAATCATTGCTTTGACAATGGGACAGTTTGTAAGGTTAAAGGTACGGTAGGTGTTCGTAAAACAATTTTTTATTATAAAATCGTGTGTCCATCAAAAAGCATTCTACATTATTCGTACATTTGATTTGTCCGATTATAATTTATGTTCGAGCGTGCCGTTGCCTATTACCTATGTCGTATTACTAGCGTAATTAGGGACCTACATGTAATCATCTAATACCAGAAAAGACGTACGTGTAAGGCCTGTTTCGTGTATACGGTCTATCGGTTAAACCATATATAATAAGTGTCTATATGTCGTAATAGTTTTCGAAGTTTTTGACATCATTTTGGTTTGCATGCATTCGTTTTCGGTTCCCATTTCGCGGAATAAGACTTGCGATTCTTTCGCGCATAACTGTTATAAAATAAAAGTAAATAAGACAGCACATTTTATTTTCTTGAGTGCCACAATCTTCTGTGAAAACTGTTGCATTTGTGTGTCCCATTACGGTAGGAGGCGTCGACGTGGCAGAGCAAGTCTAGTTACACTGAACAGAGAAGACTGCACGCATGAGGAAACTGAGAAGCCAGAAAAAGGAGAGACTACAGGTAAAATTGTATTTATATGGAATTACACAATTGTAGCAACAAAAATACAGCTGATAAAGGTCTCTATATTATTGTTTAGCTTCATTTGTGGTATTTTTATGCATGCAATAAACTGCAGTGACATAAATTATATCAAATTAATTATGAAGTGTAATAACTGAAAATTATATGTACCCAGTACAACTGAATTTTTACTTCATTACCCTAGTTAACCATGATTAAGGATTTAATTCATTAGCATAGCATATTACAAGTACATCTAACAAGGTGGGAGAAAGATGCTTTAAAATTATTAAATGAAGTTAAGTGTCATTATGATTAATGAATTGTACGGTATTAATGTGACATGGATCTAGCACAATGCTTTCTATATGTACCGGTATACATAATTAAGAACTTAGTGTCATCTACATGACACCTATTTGATAAATATCTACAAGATAGATGTAGTCAGATTACATTGACTGAACTTAAGCTGTCTGTATTGTACAAAGGTTAAGGGAGATGGAGATCATTTACATGATGTGGACCCCTGTATGACAGTAATTTGTTATTTTAACAACATTACATGACATCTGTCACGTAGATGACAAATACATATTTGATAATATAATGCATATAATTACAGCCCCAATCACTCATTGATAGGTAGTAATATTATTAGTCAATATAATTATGCAAGAAAATACAGGAAACAATATGTAGAATAGTTGTCACATAGTTTACACACATTTAAAACACTTTTATTATAATATATATACAACATCAATGGTGATGATTTCATGTGTTGATCAACATTTCAAGTTCTGAGCCAAATATTATAGACAATAATAAGTGAATATAGTATCCCTGCAACAGCAACAGCAGCAATACCTGTGTGTCGTGTACGTGAAAGAATATGCAGATATGCCAAGTGTACTACTTTGGCTGTAGAACAGCTTTTTCAGCATTTTTACAACCTGCTTTCAAGCCAAAATATACTAGCAATAAAATGTAATAGCAAACCGCAAAAAACATGTTTACTCATTTTTAATCCAGATGTACCTGCACACCATCATTTCACTTTGAAAAGCACCAGAATGAAGTACATGCAACGTAAAATATAAAAAAATTCCACACACCACAACCATTGAGCGAGGCCCCCAGCATCCGATTTTCACATACCACCCACAAATCATGGAAACCAGTACATTTACCATGTTTTAGAGCAATTTTACTTGGTGGCACCTCTTCTTCGTCATCCTTCCAGGCTGACATCAGTGCCTTGACAGAGCAGGAGGCAAAAGGGCTGCTTCTGCAGATGGCCGGGAGGGAGCCAGGCCTCTTATTCGAAATTGTTCATTGTCAACAGTTATGTCGAACGATTATGCTGCAACATGCAGCCTGACAAATGTTTCAGCCTTCGACCTGTAGGAAGGTGTGTGGCAGCGGTCTCAATCTCCTAACCACCTGTTTTTGAGGCCAACTTCCCATCTCCCATCTGTTTGTGGGTCCAACCTTTTACCCAAACTCCCACCTCCTACCATTTTTTAGAGTCAATTTCCTATCCAATCTACCACCTCCCACTATTTTTTTAGATTTAACCTCTCACCAATTTTTCAGACCAACCTCGCACTTTCTGCCACCCCAATTACTTGTGTACTGTAGTGTACATCATTTTCTGAAGTTACATATTTCTTACTACAAATCAGTTTAGTAGCAGGGTTGGAGTCATTATGATGATAAAGAAATTATAATGATTGCGTTAATTACATAATTATAACGAAAATAATCGATTTTAAATTCACATAATGATAATTAACCCGTGATGAAAAATAATGATCATCATGCCATCAGGTTATTTAATTATGTTGTCACCATTTAGGAGGAAATACCAGATTCCACGAGTTTCTCCAGGCTTTTTGATGTTTCAGTGAGTTTCACTGTGGAGTATACATAGCAGGAGACACATTTCCTATGAAGCCTACTTTGAAGCATACTTTTAATTAAATTCCCTACACAACTTTTTTGTGCACAAGTCTATGAGGACATGCTCCACAGGCTTGCCATTGAAGCCAGTCACTCACTGGCGATCAAGTAATGGATAAGGGTTACACACTTACAGCAGTGGACCAACATGAATACTGACCAGCACTCAGCAGATTGTCTTCAACATTTCTATCACTAAATCTAAATCAACCATTGCAGCTCCCTGCCCTTTCATGCTGGACAATGCTTGAACAAACACAAACAGGAACAGGAAACAGGAAATATTTATTCGTCCCAAAAACAACAAAACAGAGTATTCAACACAAAAACCATACAATATATTACATATATGTCAACATGATAAAACGAAGTACCGGGTAGTGAGAATATAGAGTACTGTCTGAAAAAAAAGATAATGTCATATAAGGGACGGGAAACTCCTACTAAGACTAAAAAATAATCGCTGTCGTAGGAGCCACCCTGTCGATTAATTTCACCCGTTTTTAAATTATAAAAAAGGAAAATCCCTATAGATATTAATGCATAATTACTGAGTGAACAAAATTAATATAGCTATGTATGTATATTACAAATGCCAATTATATTCCTACAATCGGATAAACATAGAGTGATTTTATCCAAGGAGGAACGGAGACATAGTCAGTCATGTTGACATATATATATATATATATATATATATATATATATATATATATATATATATATATATATATATATATATATATATATATAAATTTTGGATTGTACATTGTTCAATATATGTATTCAGATAATAAACTTTGATATAATTTGAGAAACCATGTAAACTGTGAGTGGTGACATTGTCTTTTAATAAATCAGGTGTATGTGGCAAACTGTACCCGAGACTTCGTTTAGCAAACTCGTGGTGTACCCTGATCGTATGTATATTATATTGACCACGTGTATTAAAGTTGTGAACACTATTGTTTTGATCAAGTGGTACGTTTTGCTGGTAGACAGGTAGTTTATTGTTTGAAAATTTATGATATAATTTTAGTTCCTGCAATTTTAGAATATGCTCTACTTTTAGTAAATTAAGACTTGAACAGTGGATCGGTATGAGCATTATATTTACTTAAACATATAATTCGGACGGCTTTCTTTTAAAGTTTTTTTTAGTCTATCACATCTATAGCCCCAGGCTGTTAAGCCATAGTTTAGATGTGACAATATCAAAGTGTTATACAACATAATCTTTATATTAAGAGGTAACAATCTTTTAAGTTTATTTAGGATACCTATAATTCTGGAGCACCTATTTGAAATTTTGTTGATGTGGCTTTGCCAGTTTAATTGTTCATTAAAACTTATCCCTAGGAAATTGAACTCATCTACTCTATCGATATATGTATTATCTATTTTTATATTTAGTGGATTTATCATATTATTTCTTCTAGCTGTTTTGAAGATCATATGTTTAGATTTATTTACATATAAGGATAATGTGTTTAATTTAAGCCACTCATTAATTTTGTCCAGTTCTGTGTTGATTATAAATTCTACATTTTCATTTTTGCTATATTGTGCGAAAGAATCTAGGGTACTTAAAAGTGTCGTGTCATCAGCGTACATAATACAGTTGAATTTCGGACTAGATTGGGCAGTCATTTATGCAAATTATAAATAACAAAGGGCCTAGAATTGATCCTTGAGGTACGCCTGTGGAGATATTAAGCCTATCTGATTGGGCATCTTCAAATTCTACGTACTGTTTTCTATTTGTTAAATAATTTTTGAATAGGTCTAAAGCTACTCATTTTACGCCATAAAACTCTAGCTTATCGATTAATATTGAGTGATCCAAAGTGTCAAATGCTTTTGACAGGTCCAAGTAAATATTTATTGGTATTTCTTTATTATCCATACGTGTCAATATCCTATCAATTAATTCAAGAGTGGCAAATTCCGTAGAATGTTCCTTTCTAAATCCATACCGACTATCGTACATTAGTTTTTGTCTTTTTAAGAAAGAATCTAGCTGGTCGTAAATAATTGTTTCGATTACTTATGAAATTGCAGGTAAGATTGATATTGGCCTGTAGTTGCAGAATAGGGTTTCTTCCCCTTTTTTATAAATTGGTATTACTTTAGCAATTTTGAGTTTGAGATACCCGTTGTTGATATTTGGTTTGTGATTAAAGTTAAAGATTTTGCCAAAACAGGTTTAATTAACTTTAGAAGCCGTGAAGAAATGCCGTCAAATCCGCAACTTGCTTTTGTGCGCATATCATCTATTGTTTTAGATATTGTTTCTTCATTAATAAGGTGAAAATTAAATACATTGTTATGGTTTCCATTAAGATAGAATCTGAAAGTTTTATTTATGGAATTGTGTATTTGGTTGGCTATACACCTTATTATACCAATTTTCTTACAGAATGTACATCATTGGCTCTAACCAACTGATCTCATTAAGAATTACTGAACAAATATAATCAGCTGTCCATGAAGCAACAACAGAACAGTATGTGATAACCAGACTGTGTTACATCAGCAGACAACTGTCAAGCATCACTTTTTTGTTTGCGTTTTGTTAAGCTGTCATGTCTACTACCAAGTTTTCCATGCTGCAACATGGTTTGATATGTGAATGGTAATAAAAATGATAACGAAGAATTATAAATTATATACATACCAAGTGACAAGATGATAATACAAATTATAACAAACACATTTTACTGATCACAATGAACACTCTTAATGACTCTGGCCCTATTTAGTAGCATTATGTTTCTGGCCCAGAATATGCTGTTGAGTGTTTGACCTATATCTTACTTTCATATTAACATTATTTGCAACTGTTACAACAAATCAGACCTACAATGAATATAATATTCTCATAATATAATATATATGGCATCTTGTGGCAGTACAATTATTATGTATATATGTATGTATTCATGTAACCACACATGCATTATCACCTGTCATTTTATGCAAACAGTATAGTTAAAATGCCTAAAATTTAATGATAATTATATATTTTCTACAGGAAAAGGATTTACTGGTACTCGACCCTACAGTATTGACAATGGTGGGACGTTACAGAGCTGACGTGTTTGGTGTGCCAGCACGAGGAGACAATGAAGCTATGCGCCTTTACACATACCACCAGTTTGTTCTGTGGCGACATGGCAAGCTGGGAATAGATAACCGCCGTGTTACACAATGCTGTTGTGTGTGGCAAATTAGACAGACATTTCCAAGTGAGAATGGACAATACACTGGGTTCAAAGTTCATAGATTAGGTTAAGTCATTACTTGTTAAACATGAATGCACATTCATACGCTTGGTGAAAAATTATCCAGACACATTATAAAGTTACCCATGACAGTTTTAAAACCACGGTGCTTTTTGTACTTTTGAATTGTTTGATATTACACAACAAATACACAGGTTAAATGGCACGTTGGTTACCTGTTCCTACCTTGCTTCTCTCCGTTGCATTGGGAACTAATGTCAACGACACGTTAAGTCTTTGTAAATCAAGTACGATGCCTGGCAACTAGCTCAGATGTTGGTGGAGCAAGCACTGTTGCGATGTTGGGTGCAATGTTTCTCGGATTGTCAGGCTTTATGCCACGCTTCCTGGCTTTGGGCAATTCATCCTCTATGCAGGCACAGATGATTGTCTCCTGCAGGCTGACAATGTACTCATAATGTTTCAGTTGCCGCTCTGGCACAATTGTCCAGTTTTTCCCTCTTTTGTTGAATACCTTGTGGTAAGTGTAAATTAACAAACAAACTTAATAATGTGTTATACAACAATTAATCTCTTGTTAGGCAGGATGGCATTTGCAAGACATTTTTCATTCCAATTGCTGGTGCTATGTACTGTTTCAACGTAAATAGCTAAATGATTTAACACAAATGTACTGTTATTGTACTGGATATGAATGCACATGCATAACATGATATACACATGCTGTTTTTATTTTGCACTGTATTACTGGTTGGGTATTGCAATGCAAAAAATTGTTTAACAACAATGTATACAAGCTATGCTTACACAGTGTGCCCTTTGCTGTTTGTCTTCAGTGGCAAATCTTTGTGCTTCTTCTATTGCTGCGAGGACATTTCGTGCCCGATACACTGGGAAGCTGCAATAAATAAGTTTTAACTGTTATGTTTCATAAGCATGATCCAGTTGCCAACTCCACCGCTGGTGGACTTTGGAGCACACACTGTGAACATGGACATTCCAGTTAAGTTTGTTATCAAGCTACTTCCGGCTACTTGGACTTGGTGCAGTGACTTGAATTTGGTGTAGATCATTTACTTACTTATGTTTACTTAGGTTCTTCCTGACCGTAGGCGGTGGCCTTGGTGGTCAGATCTTCAATGTTCCCTTGGAATTTTCTACGACTTCCTGGCAAGGCAGCTTTGTAGTTGTAGAGAAATTCCTCAGTACTCCAATGTCTATCTAGACGGTTTTTAAATGAGATGACACTTGGGGCAGTTACGGTAGATCATTCCACATTATTCCATAATCTGGTAACTCTAAGTGAGAAGCTTTCTTTTCTAACATTTGTAGAAGCACGTTCTATAAATAATTTCAAACTATGGCCCCTTGTTCCTTCCCTTGTATCACTGTCTTTGTGCAGCTTGACAATGATAGATACATCACTGTCATTTTCCTCAATCATATCACCACGAGTTCGTCTATATGCAAGTATAGGAAGTTTCAATCTCTGAAGTCTTTCCTCGTACGGAATAGCCTTCATACCAGGAAGCTGTTTTGTTGCAAGTCTTTGCAAATTTTCGATGGCATCTTTGTATTTCTGTTTATAAGGGGACCATATTGATATTGCATAATCTAGACGACTCCAAACTAAAGCTTTATATAATGGCACAAAATTATGTTGATTTAGGGTTGTAAAGGACCTTCTAATAACTGCCATGATACTATTTTCTTTGTTTATTTTTTGGTTGATGTGTTTATCAAATTCGTGGTTTGAATCTATTATAACCCCAATGTCTTTTTGTTCTTCTATTCCTCCTAATTCATGGGCAGTATTATCTATATTCAGGTTGTATGCATACTCTTGCTCTATTGTTTTCCCTACGTGCATTAAATTACATTTATCTGGGTAGAACCTTAATAATCATTTACTTGACCAAGATGTTAAATAATCTAAGTCGTTCTGTAGTGTATTCTGGTCATGTGGACTAGTAATCTTTTTGAAAATCTTTGTATCATCCGCAAACATTTATACATTTGAAACTATATTCTCAGGAAGATCATTTATGTATGAAACAAATAGGATCGGTCCTAAGACACTGCCCTGTGGAATACCACTTGTTATATTTGTCCACTCAGAATTTGTACCATTTACATTGACCTGCTGTACCCGGTCATACAAGAACGCCTGGATCCATCTTAGTGTATAATACTCTATACCATACGATTTAAGTTTGCCTATCAATCTTTTGTGAGGGACGGTGTCAAATGCTTTCATGAAGTTCAAATATACAATGTCTACAGATTCCCCTCTAGCTAAAGCTTTGGTCCATGAGTCAATAACATTTAATAATTGGAGTACCGTAGATTGACCTTTAATAAAACCAAATTGTTGTGTACTAAATAATTTATTCCTAATCATATGATTGACAATATGATCTTTGACACATTGTTCCATACATTTACATATTCTACTTGTTAAGCTGACTGGTCTATAATTTCCTGCGTTTTTTCTATTACCCTTCATAAATATGGCTGAGATCCTTCCCTGTTTCCATTCCTTTGGTAGTTCACCCATAGCCAGTGAATTATTAAATAGCCTAGCTAGTGGTTTACATAGATGATTAGATAGCTCTTTCGAGAACCTAGGATGAACACCATCTGGCACTACCGATTTACACACATTAAGGTTATCAAGTCTTTTTTTTAATCATTTCCCCTTCAATAGTCAATTCTTCCATGTGCCTTAACTTCACTGGTGGAATATGATGGATATCACCATCTGGCTCTATAGTAAAAACACTTGAAAAATAATTCCCTAAGACATCTGCCTTTTTCCCTATCAGAATCTGTGAGTCTAGATTTAGGATCTTTAGGGTCTATGTTCTGCAACACCTTCCCGATTCTTGGTTTTGGAGTTCATATATTTCCATACTGCTTTTGGGTTTGTCTTAGATTCTGTTGCTAGCTTCATCTCAAATTCCTTCTGTATCCTCCTCATTAATTTACGGACTTGATTTCTAGCCCTACAATATTCAGTATAGTATTTTCCTTCTTTTGTCTCCATATAACGTTTCCATAGTGTGCTTTTTCTTAATTTTCTTTACTGATTCCTTGTTTAGGGGTACTTTTCCTTTATGTCTGTTAATATTACTCACAAGTCGATGAAGGATGAAATCACCTCCATCTTTTTAATATATATTTTAAAACCTAACCATTGATGGTTTATAGTGCTTGTGCCAAGTATCTGGTCCCAGTCTGTGTGGTTTAGATTCGTCTTCATACTATTATAATCCCCTTGCTCATAATAATATTTAAGTCGTGTATGGCTTGCTATTTCTGCATAGCACCTAAATGTAAGAATGAGGACAGAGTGATCACCCTTACCAAGTGGGCTTTCATACACTATATCAAGATTTAACAAGATTTGCCATCCAAGCCAAAGGCCCAGATGGCAAGTGGACAAGGAATGCTTATCGAGAGTCTAACAATGTTCATCTACTTATAACCCGCCCTCCTGAGATATGTGTCAACCTTGTTTTTAAACATATTCACGCTGCTAGCAGTTACACAATCTGTAGACAGTTTGTGCTATTCATTTATTGTCCTCTGAGAACGAGTGCTTCCGGATGTCCAATCTACATTGATCCTTTACTAATTGAACTCATGTCATCTAGTTCTGCTATCCTTCTTGAGTGAGAAAAACATATTTCTATAAATATTTTCATACCCATTCAATATCTTAAAAAACTTCAATCTGATCTCCTCTTAACCTCCTTGTTTCTAGAGTTGTTAAACCACATTCTTTCAGGCGTTCTTCATAACTAAGGTCTCTCAGTTCTGGAATCATTTTAGTTGCTCTCCTTTGTATGCGTTCAAGCGTATATATATCCTTCTTACGATATGGTACCCATGCATGTATACAGTATTCTAAATGAGGTCTAACTATTGCTTTATAAAGAGGTATAATTAACTTTTGTCCCTTGTATGTTATGTTTCTTCTAATCAATCCAAGAATTTGATCACTCTTTGAAGCTGCAATACCACACTGCTCTGAAACTTTCATATCAGCACTTATTGTAACTGCTAAGTCCTTTTCTTTTACAGTAGTACCCAGAACAGTATCTCCCATTTTATAATTTACATTCAAGTGCCCATGTCCTGTATGTAGGCATTTACATTTCCCAAAATTGAACAACATCTACCATTTCTCAGACCATTTCACTAATCTGTCTAGATCGTTTTGTAAATGTTGTTTTTCACCATCAGTATTAACCTTTCTAAACAGTTTTGTGTCATCCGCAAATTTCAGTACGTTACTTGTTATACTGTCATCCAAGTCATTGATATATATTAAGAATAATATAGGTCCTAATACTGATCCTTGAGGTACTCCACTCAAAACCGATTTCCAATTTGAAACTTCTCCGTCTACTACAACTCGTTGTCTTCTGTCAATCAGCCATTGTTCTATCCAGTCAATTATGCTATCCCCAATACCATGGGCGTTTAATTAAAGTAGTAATATTTGATGTGGCACTGTGTCAAAAGCTTTCTGAAAATCTAAGTATATAATATCTACTGGCGATCCCACGTCTATCCAATTAGTGATTTCTTCCAAAAAGCATAACATATTTGTTAAGCATGACTTCGCTTTAAGGAATCCATGTTGAGATGAATTTAATCATTTATGCTTAACGAGGAAGTCCACCATATGGTCTTTAATTAACCTTTCTAATAATTTACAAATCACTGACGTTAAACTCACTGGTCTGTAATTCTCTTACTTATATCTCGAACCCTTTTTAAATAATGGTATTATGTTGGCTTATTTGTATTCAAACGGAACAACTCCCTCTTTTAATGACAAGTTGGATACTCTTGCAAGTGGTATACTGATTTGTTGTACTGTTCCCAATAGTAATTTTGGAGGAATCCCATCCACTCCCGGTGATTTGTTATCCTTCATTGCCTTTATTTTCTTAGCTACCAATTCTGGAGTTACAACTAACGGACCTAAATAGTCAGATTTAGCCTCCTGAAATTTAGCATCAGCAACTGGTAATGAACTAATATCTTCTTTGGTAAACACTGAACTGAAGTAACCATTTAGGTCTTCCGCCATTAAAAACCCGTGATATTATATTTCCAGCACTTTCTTCTAGAGGTCCAACCTTGTCTTGTACGTTTTGTTTACTCCTGACATATGCATAAAAACTCTTGCTGTCATTTTTTATGTTACATGCTAGTTTTTGCTCATAGCTTCTTTAGGTTGTCTGATATCAGTTGTAGCTGCATTAAGTGCCTCTTTGTAATTTGCATAGTATTCTTCCTTTCTGGTATGCCTATAAACCCTCCACATAGTTTGTTTTAACACTATTTTTCTAATAGCCTCTTTTGACGTGTCTCTTTCTACACCGTTTTCCTTGTTTTTGGAAGGGAACAAATTTATTGATGATACTCTCAATTTCATATTTTAGAATATTCCAACATTCAATTGCGGTCTTATTCATCAGCATGTTATTCCAATCTAGCTTTGCTAAGTATTTTCTCATATCTTTGTAGTTATCTTTGTGGAAGTTTCTCTTGTACGTTTTCTTATTTTTACTTTCTGATTTTACATTGATGTCAACATGTATTTGATTATGGTCACTGTTACCCAATGGTTCAAATATTTTTACATTGTCCACTGTGATGACAAAACTATATCTAATACATTTTCTCCCCTGGTTGGTTCTAGCACTTGCCGAGTTAGAAAGCTATCCTGGATTAAAAATAGAAATTGTTGGTCCTCAATCCCTGAGCTCTCTAGAGAATTCCATTGTATGTGTCCATGGTTAAAATCTCCCATTATGATACATTCCCCTTTACTAACTTCCTTTATAGCATTTTTTATTTTTGTGTTGTCCTCTTCGTTTATGTTTGGACTTTGGTAAACTAATTCAATAGTTAATTTTGAATTTCCTGAAACAATTTTGCACCAAACGGCTTCATCGCAATCTGCTTCCTTTCTAGTTTTATTTCATAAGCCTGAATAGATTCTTTAACATAAAATAATATTCGATCTTTCCTAAACATTACGTATCCTGTCAGTCCTAATTCAGCATATGTTATATCTATGTTGGCCCATGATTCAGTTATACCAATTATGTGAGGGTCAATATCTTCTACCATAATGTTTAATTAGTTTTTCTTATTTACTATGCTCCTTGCATTTAAACATACGCATCTATAACCTTTATCTGATATGTTTTCGGATGATTTAATATCAGTTTACCTGTGCTAGTGTCCTCTTGTTCTGCTTGAGACGCCTCTAGGTAACCCCCCTGCACTTCTAGTTTAAACAATGTTTACTTCCAAAAATATTTGTCATTGTACCCATGTCACTATCTACTGCTGCTGAAAGTTTGTCCGCGAATACTGCCGCCCCCTTTCCACTTAGATGAAACCCATCCTTCATGTACATATCAGCCCTCCCAACAAAACTTCCCCATAAATCCAACTTCCTCTTACCTACATAGCTTCTGGACTAACATGTTAATTGCCATCCCCCGACAATTTCGATATTTGTGACCCCTACTGCCCATTACAGGTAAAATCCCTGACAGTATTACCTGCTCAACCCGCATATGTTTTGGTGTTCTGACCAACTGCCTATATTTCCTAACTATGGCAGTTGTACCCTCCCTCTCTACGTTATTTGTCCCCAAGTGTACTAAAACAGATCCAACCTTGCCCGAACCTACAATGTTTTTACCCCCTCAGTTATCGCCTCTATTTTGGCTCCAGGCAAGCAGACCACCACATCATCTCCCTTGTTTAAGACTCTGTCGATCTTCCTAACTATCGAATCCCCCACAAACACCCTCGCTCTCTTCCATCACATTCTGTCCTGACCCCTTCCCTCCTGTCTCCTTCGATCCTGTCTCCCCCACTTCCCACTCCTTTGCTCTTGTCTCTCCCACTCCCCTCTCCTTCACTCCGGTTGTTTTCCCTCCCGTCTCCCCCACTCCCTTCTCCTATCTCCCCTACTCTCCTCTCCTTCACTCCGGTTGTCTTCCCTCCCGTTTCTTTCCTTCCCGTCTCCTTACGTCCTGTCTCCCTACGAACTGTCACCTTCCCTCCTCTCAGCTTCCTCTCAGGCTGAGTTGAGCTCTCCCTAGCATCTCTTGTGTCTTTCCCCACTTTATCGTCTACTGTTCCCCCACCGGAACTACTGGCACAACCCTCCCTGTTCCCTTCCCACCATTGCCACAACGAGCAGCCTCAGCTCTTCCAACTCCAACTCTAGTTCCTTCATCTTCGTACATCCCCTACACTCAAAACTAAAACTATCTGCCTGGACTTCAGCCCAGGGTTTAGAGAAAGATGTGTGTTTACAGAAAAACGCGGTATATCAAATATAATAAGTATTACTATTGCATATATATTATACACAAACGTATTGTAGATATATATTAGGAAACAGGTTTTGTTAATTATTAGTCAGATGGAGTATTTTAGAGTTAGTTAGTTTTGGAATTTCTCAGGGAAGTCAGCGAGCGTTAATAGGGTTGTTAACCATTCGAAAATTGAGATAGCATAGTGAATAGTCAGTAATATTGGAAGATTGGTTAGAATAAGTATTACTATTATACATATATTGTTCAAAAACTTCTTGTAGACATATATGAAGAAACCGTTTTTGTTAACAGATGTAGTATTTTTTTCCCGGATTCAAACTCAACGAGTGATAAAAGGGAGTTTGTTTACAGGTCGTGAATTCAAGTTGTGCATTGAACTATCGTTTACATTGGCTAATATATGTGGCATGATCTATTGTTGTAATAATACGGGGGAGAATATCTCGGGGAGAGACACCCTCATGGCGAGGTGAATAAAGTACCGGTTGACTTACGAACTTGTATTGTATGCTGTTTTGTATGCTAACCAGAAAACACTATATGGTATCAGAAGTGAGATGGCAACACCGGCCTACCAAATTGCGCCACCGGCGCCGATGAACTTCGCAAAGCCTGAGGAATGGCCGAAGTGGATCCGTCGATTCGAACGATTTCGGCAGGCGTCAGGGCTGTCAGGAAAGCCCGATGCCGACCACGTAAATACACTGATTTACAGGAGTCAGACCACAGTTGAAAATTGCATTGGTGGCCTGTTAACGTTTTGTTAGATTATAAGAAAACGTTACCACTAAAAATTCTGAAACTTTTTCACAGCAACTGGCATCATCTCTTTGACATGCTGACCAAGTTTTATCAAAATCACATACCTCCAGCTCTTTTAAAACGCCCCGACGTGCGATGCCCATCAATTTTGACAAAAATAGCCTTGTATTCATGCGCCCACGTGGCCCATAGCAGAAAAATTCCCATAAATCCCTCCGCCTTTTAAACTCTCACAAAAATGCACCATTTCACAGCCAATAGCTTCTACAAACAAACCTGTGACTATGCCTGCTCTATTGCACTTATGTCACATCATATGAATTCTTTAAATTCACATATCGCAATTTAATACGCCCTACATTCGTGTGAAACAACAAACAGGAAGGTCAACTGAGGTCTTACCCCTACAGCATAGCCATGGGAGATGAAGGAGTTAGACCACAGTTGAGAATTGCATTGGTGGCCATGTTAACGTTTTGTCTGATTATAAGAAAACGTGACCATCAAAAATTCTTAACAGCATCTGCCATCATCTCATTGATATACTGACCAAATTTTATAAAAATCACATACCTCCAGCTCTTTTAAATCGCCCCGATGTGTGATGCCTATCAATTTTAACAAAAACAACCATGTATTCATGCGCCCACGTGGCCCATGACCAAGCAGAAACATTCCCATAAATCCCTCCGCCAGTTAAACTCTTTAAAAAAATGCACTGTTTCACATCCAATAGCTTCTACAAACAAACCTGTGAATATTCCTGCTCAAAGGCACTCATGTCACATAATATTAATTTATTAAGTTACCATTTTACAATTTGATACACCTACATTCGTAAACAGGAAGGTCAACTGTGGTCTCACCCCAAATAGGGAATTTTTTGGTTTGAGAAAGTGTCAAATTTTATATCAAATTGCGGCACAGTGTATATGTAGACACATTATGGAACACTCCTGCTTGTCAAGTCATTATTATTTGTTTGACAGCCAAGTCTAAACAATGCTTTGCCCGTATTATTAGCTGAAAATCAGTCACATAATTTAATTATAGGTCGATTTTGACACTTGATAAATCATAGATCATATACACTAGATTGACATAGCACTGCGAACCAATAAAGCCTGCTTACTGTCCCTTTGAATATACTAATGAGTTTATTTTTTAAATTAGTATTCATATAATTGCTTGATTTTAAACCAAACATGGCATAACTTTGTAAGAAAATTGGAAATTTTTCACATTTAACAGGATTTAGGGTAAATTCCGATGTGTCAGGTTTGTCAAATTTAATTTTTTATGTTACTGCTTTCATACTTCTAGTTGATAAGATACAAGGCGAACGGCTTGATTTCGATACGCCACCATATAAGGGTATCACATGACCAGATGCCAGTCGCGGCCAGATTTGAAAATGCTGATCTACGCAGTGCTTCAAGTGGGTGTGACACAACCAAAATACAACTATTCTGTCCAAATTTGTTATACAATGTTGCTAATGCACTGGGCCACAACATAAATATCACCAATGACCGCTCTAGTCCAAAATGGCTACCTGTTCCGTCACATACTTGTGTCATACCCCCTAATTTTCGCCAACTTTCCATTTTGGCATCCGATCTGTACCATGATGTTCGTGATTGCTACTGCTGTCTGCCTTTTCCAAGCAAACTGTTCACTTTTCCTATCAACCTGTGCCTACGGGAATGATTATATCTTATGTAAACCACTTCAGAGTTATGGTTAGCTAGGGATGGGGTTAGCCAGGGATGTGGTTAGCTAAAGATGGGGTTAGCTACGGTTAGGGTTGCAAAGTACTGCACACAACATGAAATTGGTATTGATATGTGGTGAATAGACATTTTGGAAAGGCAACCGTTATTGATAATATTAAAAATTGCTTATTGTAGACTTTCGGCTTACCACAAGCTCTATAATACTATTTTAGCATATGAAAAATAAACAAATTGTATTTATTAGCAATGAAATATCATATTAAACATTAACTTGCGCAATATATCAGCTCGTACACATCAAACGTTATAGTACAAAACTAAAATGTACATTTATTTGACATGTTTTATATTTAGTAGATCGGTTATAGGACACCTCCTAAGGGAGACTGTTAAACAGTTTAAATAGTAGCGGCGTTTAACCAGTAATGATCTTGTTGACTAGATGGAATCAATAACATATTTATATAATAATATAATATTTTCCAGTCTGACACCGACAATTGTCTAAGTCAAAATACACACAACATTGGACAGGTTAGCAACCGTTTTTATTTATTTATTTTCAAAAATATGAGCCCTAATTATATTATCAGAATTGCAAATGACAAAAAATTATAAGAAATTTGTTATAACAAACTAATAATTTCATCCAAATTACGTGTAATATCCACAATTAGGCTAATAACAACGACCAAAACATAAGCATATCAACATTTTATAACCGTGTTTGTGACCCCGACTTCCGTCTATTTGGAGTCAGACCACAGTTGAGAATTGCATTGGTGGCCATGTTAACGTTTTGTCTGATTATAAGAAAACGTGACCATAAAAATTCTTTAAATTGTCCACAGCAACTGCCATCATCTCATTGATATACTGACCAAATTGTTATCAAAATCACGTACCTCCAGCTCTTTTAAATCGCCCCGACGTGCGATGCCTATCAATTTTAACAAAAACAACCATGTATTCATGCGCCCACGTGGCCCATAGCAGAAACAATAAACAGGAAGGTCAACCGTGGTCTTACCCCTGAAGCCGATGACATATTGGCATCGCTGAGTTTTAGTCCGGATGACAGGAACACGAGCACGTTTGAAGTAGTCAAAGACAAGTTTGATAGCTATTTCATTGGCACGAGGAATGCGATATATGAAAGGGCGAAGTTTAATCAGCGTCATAGCAATGCCGGACCTCGTTAGGCGGCGCTAGTAGTGCTATGATCGGCAAGTCGACCAAAACGTGTACCCATAGAGGCCCGTTTATAGGAGGTGTCTTTAACGGTCCACAGCAGCTGATATAGACCACGCATAATAAAAGTGTGCATATGCCTGTAAAGCTGAATAAACGTTCTTTACTCTGATGTACATTCTGTTTTATTTCTTTAGGTGAAAGTATTTCGTTTTTTAAGGTGAAAATTTCACGATTCTCGCAAATCCGGGATTCACCTTGATTCACGAAAAAAACAATTGTATGTCTTTCATTGATCATTTATTAACACAAAAATATATTTTTTATTTTGGCTAGGTCTGGCTAGTAATGTATTGAACGTTAGGTGGCGCCACATACATGTAAGAATAATAAATTATGCGATGTCCTAGGCCGCTGTTGTTTCAAGTTCGTCTTTCTCGTCGTAGTTGTTGAAAGTTCATAAATATCCATTCTTCAAGTACGTGTGTAAGTAGTAATTGATATAGATCTAACTATATTATCGTGTAGCAGTGTATGTTTGAAGTTCTGGAATGTTTTGCTAATTTTGGCGGGAGATAAAACATGTAAACAAACTTGCAGTGACAGCGTGACTGACCTGTCAAACGTTGTCCCAGCAGACAAGACGAAGAAAGGCATCCATTACTCACATTAGTTCAAAGCTGACAGTCTTACATTTGAATGTTAATATGATTTACCCTGTGCTTTCTGATTGTTTTTCATTATAAGTACTATCATAATTGTGGATACGACTTATGTATAGTGACTATAATGACTAGTATTAGTAGTAATGTAAATATTTGTTTATGCCAAATTTATCTATTTTGGATATGATGATGGCCTAGATGATTGGTGAAGATGTATGAAACTCCAAAAATGATGTACAACTGATAGTTGGTATGCAATATTGTGTCAGAATGGTTATTCACTCAACGATCCACACACTTTGATATGATACTTGTAATGACGTACATATTTATAGTAGTTGTTTCTTATTTTAACTACTAATACACCCAGATAATGCAATAGGTATGACAATAAAAGCTTACATTTCATCCTACATGATACAGCTTTGAAAAGGATTCTGTAAAAATCTGCATATAATAGTTTGCAGTTAAAACCTTGTAAATAATATTTTCATATACATAATAATGCTAATGACCTATACATGTCAATCATTCTTAGAAATAGACACCAAGTTTTAAATGTATCTGTAGGGTATACACTGTGGTTGTTTTTTTTTACTTTTTACCAACCGCCCCTGTAAAAATGTGCAAAATAAGTGAAAAATTGCACTGTTTACAGCTCTCTTGCAACAAAAATAATGGATGCACTGGTATGAATGACCCTCACACAGGTTGAGAACATTGAGTACTTCCACAATATGTAAAACAATTCATTAACATTAATATTAGCAATTTGTTTAAGCCAGGAACACTTTTTTAATCAAAATAGAAAAAACGTGTTTTGGAAATGTTGACGGGGGTGTCTTTAAAGTGCTGTAACATGAAAACTAATTAACCTACAGCTACACAACGTTCCATGATGTATCTTAATAATATATCTTTCCAATGATCATCATCCTACATGATACACATGTCAAATATTCCTCTTGCATCAGCATGCCTTCAGCTGTGAACATGCTTCTGTAAAGATACATAAAAGTTTGCAGTTTTAAAAAATCTTGTAAAAAATATTGTTCACATATATAATAATGCTAATGACCTATACATGTCAAACATGCTTAGATGTAGATACTGAGTTATATATATATATATATATATATATATATATATATATATATATATATATATATATATATATATATATATATATATATATATATATATATATATATATATATATATATATATATATATATATATATCTGTAGGTATATACTCTCGTTGTTTTTACTTTTACCAACCGCCCCTGTAAAAATGTGCAAAATAAGTGAAAAATAACACTGTTTACAGCTCTCTTGCAACAAAAATAATGGATGCACTGTTATGAATGACCCCCACCCAGGTTGAGAACATTGAGTACTTCCACAATATGTCCAAAAAAATACATTAACATTAATATTAGTACATTTTTTAGACCAGGTACACTTTTTTGATCAAAATAGAAAAAAAACGTGTTTTGAAAACGTTGACGGGTGGTGTCTTTAAAGTGCTCTAAAATGAAAACTAATTAACATACAGCCATACAACTGATACCATGATGTATCTTAATAATAGGCCTTTCCAACGATGTATAATACTTTGCAATAACTTAATTATCTCAAAATGGTCCAGCATAGCCATAGCTATCAGCGACAATAACATACATGTGAATCTGTAAACACGTTCGTCACGGACCTGTACAAGCTAGTCGAACACTGTGAGTACGGGGCGCTGAAGGATGACATGATACGCGATAGAACTGTTGTTGGCTTGCGTGACGAACAGTTATCTGAGAAGCTACAACTAGACGCAAAGCTTACTCTGAAGAGAGCGGTTGATCACGCACGCCAAAACGAGGCCGTACGAAAACAACAAACTGTAGTGCGAAGTAGTCCGCAAGAGGGCGCGATGAATATCGACAGCGTGCAGTTACGGTCGCAAGATGGCGCCACGAACGTCGACGCTCTGCAATCCAGGCCGTATCGTGGTCCGTTTGAGCGCAGACCGAGAGCGGCGTTACAACAAGGGAAACAGACGTCGTACACCGCGTCTTCGTATCAGACCAACCAGCCATGCAGACGATGTGGCAGGCAGTCACATCAGAAACAAATACTGCCCAGCGAAAGATACAAAGTGCCACCAATGTTCAAAGACAGGCCACTTTGCTTCAGTTTGCTTGTCCAAAAAAATTTGTGCAGTGTGCGATGATGGCAACGACACAGAATACACATTTCTAGGCTCAGTCGCTGACAACAAATCAAACCAACAGTAGTTGATAACACTGAAAATGGGGGGTCAGGTGTTAAATTTCGCATTGACACCGGTGCAGACGAACCAGTGATTCCTGAGCAGTTGTACAATGAACTGACAGGTGTGAACCCGCCCCGAAAGGCTAATAAGAAACTCTTCGGGGTTGGCAACAACGGTTTGCTGGCTGTTGTGGGAATGTTCACAACGGTGCTACAAGGGAAGACTACAGCCACAAAGCAGAACATATACGTTGTCCGGGACATACACAAGGCGCTTCTAGGCAATCCTGCAATAGACGCGCTGCGGTTGATCAGCCGAGTGGAGTCGGTAGAAGGGGCAACAGATGAGTATCACAGAGAATTTCCGGATCTCTTCAACGGCCTCGGCAAGATGGAAGGGCCGAACACGATCAAACTGAAGGAGAACGCGCAGCCTTTCGCCGTCAATGTTCCGAGACTTGTGGCCCTACCACTGATGGAGAAAACGAAAAGAGAACTGAAGAGGATGGAAGCTTTGGGCGTCATCAGTAAAGTCGAACAGCCAACTGATTGGTGCGCGCCCATGGTGGTTGTCTAAATACGGGGGAGAATATCTTGGCACCTGCTAACTGTCCCAGAGTTGTCTGTAATAGGATCGTTATAACTGGTGCGTTGTACAGCTACTTGCTACAGTGTAGCTCTTTCACCGTTTTGGAGTAATAAAAGTTATGTTGTCTTCCGGTGGAATTCGAGTAGCACATGTCTAGTGTTCCCAGTCCTAATTAAAAAAGCAATATGCTGCTTCATAAAGCATAACATGGTGTCAGAAGACAAACTACACAGAGTTATACTGGTGTAGGATGTGTTGGTCGGAAAAAAAACGGTGTTGGTGAAGTTTGAAGTGACGACAGTCGAGTCACACTGTCAACGGCTGAAAAAATGGAATGTTTCAAGCCACCAAGTAGTATTGCGTTCGATGCCTGCAATTTGGATGAGGCGTGGAGAAATTGGGAGCAGCAGTTTAGGACATTTTACACAGTGTGTGAATTGAACAAAAAGCCTAATGCTGTCCAGGTGGCCATACTACTACATACTGCTGGACCGGAGGCCCAGGAAGTATTCAACCAGTTTGAGTTTAGACCAGCAGGACCTGCTAACGTCCCACCAGCAGAAGATAGAGGCAACTGGGAAACAGTGCTAGACAAATTCCGTCACTACTGCAAGCCACGTAAAAATACAGTTTACGAACGATATTGTTTCTGGTCTCGCAATCAAGGCAATGGGGAACTAGTAGATCAGTGGATCAAAGACTTGAGAATGAAAGCTAAATTGTGTGAATTTGGTGACCAGGAGGATCTGATGATTCGTGACAAGATAGTGTTCAGCGTCAATGACGAGCGTGTTAAAGAGAGACTTTTGAGAGAGTCCGATCTGTCGCTAGCTAGGGCATTACCATTAGATGTGTGCCGCGCAGCCGAGACGACAAGGGCGCAACTGAAGGTCATGGCGTCTGAAGGAAAGCCAGAAGCTAAAGTGAGTGTAGTGAAGCAGAGATCTCGTTCAAGCACGTTTAGCAAGGGCTCCCATGCAGGTGGCAGGGGTATTAAAGGAACTAACAATGACAATAAGGGTAGGTACAAATGTACACACAAACCACGGGCTACACAGGGAAGCATTCAGTGCAAATTCTGTAGCAGGTCACACCCACCAAAGTCATGCCCTGCGTACGGCAAACAGTGTAACCGTTGCAAGGGGTGGAGCCACTTCGCGACAACGTGCGAACACCACCTCACTGCTACAGTCGATAGCAAGGTGCGGATGATGAACAATGAACAATGTGAGAGTAATGAATGCCTGTATCTGGGTTCGTTATTCTTGGACGTACATGCACACACTACTCATGATGATGACTGGATGACAAAGATGACTATTGGCATCCAGCAGATAAGCTTCAAGTTAGACACTGGCGCACAGGCGAATGTGTTGCCTATGACGATTTACGAGACAATAAAGCCGAATGTAGCTTTGCAGCCTACAAAGACGATACTGTCAGCATTCGTGAACGACGTCAAAGTAAAGCCAGCTGGAACGGTCAAACTTCAGTGCATACCAGAGAACGCGGATAAACCGACACTGATCGAGTTCTTTGTTACTACGCATACCAATGTACCCCTACTTGGATGTCGAGCGTGTGAGTCATTAGGACTTGTCAAACGAGTGTGCGAGAGTTTGAAGAAGGCTCTAGGCAAGTTAGAGAGGGACGGAATCGTCGCAGATGTAGAACAACCCACACCATGGGTGAATAACTTGGTTATTACGGAAAAGCGGAATGGATCGCTGAGATTATGTCTCGACCCGAAACCACTCAATCGAGCGATTAAGCGTGAACAGTTCGAGATCCCGACACCTGAAGATGTGCAGTCGCGTCTATCTGGAAAGAAAGTGTTTTCAGTGATAGATATGTCGATGGCGTACTGGCACGTCAGACTGTCGGATGAGTCCAGTTACCTCTGCACGTTCCACACGCCATGGGGCCGCAAAAGGTTCCTGCGCATGCCGTTTGGCATTAGTTCAGCTAGTGAAGTACTACAGAAGCGCATGCAACTAACGTTTGGTGACGTCAAAGGAGCGTACGTGATAGCTGACGACATCATCATCGCGGGCGATGATGAACAAGATCACGATGCCATCATGCGTGCTGTCTTCCAGAGGGCAAGAGAACGAAACGTGAAGTTCAACTCGTCAAAGGTGCAGTTGAAAGTCAATGAGGTGCTGTACATGGGACATGTAGTATCGGAAGCAGGCCTCAGCCCAGACCCTAGCAAAGTAAGAGCTATCGTCGACATGCCACTGCCTGAGGACAAGCGCGCAGTCCTGAGGTTTCTGAACATTGTGAAGTATCAGGCAAAGTTCATCCCGCGAGAGTCGCACATCACTGGTCCTCTACGTGCGCTGCTGAAAGAGGACGCGGTGTGGTGTTGGACACAAGAGCATACAAATGCAGTGAATGAGTTGAAGACAATTCTAAGCAGTTTGCCAGTACTGAGGTTCTACGACGTGAACAAACCAGTAACGTTGCAGTCGGACGCGTCAAAGAGTGGACTAGGGGCGTGTCTTCTACAAGAAGGACAAATTGTTGCCTATGCGTCAAGGGCACTAGTCGGTCCAGAACTACACTACGCACAGTTGGAGAAAGAACTGTTAGCGGTCGTTTTCGCGACTTCCCGGTTTCATCAGTACATTTATGGCAAGGAAATCGAAGCGCAGACTGATCATAAGCCGCTTGAGATTATAATGAAGAAACCGATCGGAAACGCAACGGCACGCGTGCAACGTATGATGTTGAAGCTACAGCGATACGAGATAAACCTGTCATACGTACACACTGATTTCGTTGTTTTGTTACACAGTGTTCTCCGTATTCGCTAGTGGCAGGCTTTTTTTCTCATGCGAGCTTAATAGAAGACATAGTTAGCAAGTATATTAGCCCAAAGTGTTCTTTTGATCACAAAAACAACCTTATTCAAGGCTAACGTAGTTGAGGCAATGGTGGGAAGGGAACGGGGGGGTTGTGCCAGTAGTTTCGGTGTGGGAACAGTAGATGATAAAGTGCGGAAAGACACGAGATGCTAGGGAGAGCTCACCTCAGCCTGGGAGGAAGCTGAGAGGAGGGAAAGTGACAGGTCGTAGGGAGACAGGACGTAAGGAGACAGGAAGGAAAGGAACGGGGGGGGGGAGACAACCGGAGTGAAGGAGAGGGGAGTAGGGGAGACAGGAGGGAAAGAGAAGGGAGTGGGGAAGGTGGGAGGGAAAACAACTGGTGTGAAGGAGAGGGGAGTGGGAGAGACAAGAGCAAAGGAGTGGGACGTGGGGGAGACAGGAGGGAAGGGGTCAAGGACAGAATGTGATGGAAGGGATCGAACGGAAGAGTTATTCTGCAGAAGTGATAGAGGGGGTGAGGAAGAGAGCGAGGGTGTTTGTGGGGGATTCGATAGTTAGGAAAACCAACATAGTCTTAAACAAGGGAGATGATGTGGTGGTCTGCTTGCCTGGAGCCAAAATAGAGGCGATAACTGAGAGGGTAAAAAACATCGTAGGTTCGGATAAGGGTGGATCTGTTTTAGTACACATAGGGACAAATAACGTAGAGAGGGAGGGTACAACTGCCATAGTTAGGAAATATAGGCAGTTGGTCAGAACACTAAAACATATGCGGGTTGAGCAGGTAATACTGTCAGGGATTTTACCTGTAATGGGCAGTAGGGGTCAAAAATATCGAAATTGTCAGGGGATGGCAATTAACATGTTAGTGTGCTATGTAGGGAAGAGGAAGTTGGATTTATGGGGAAGTTTTGTTGGGAGGGCTGATATATACATGAAGGATGGGCTTCATCTATTGGATTAGTTTACCGAAGTCCAAACATAAACGAAGAGGACAACACAAAAATAAAAAAATGCTATAAAGGAAGTTAGTAAAGGGCGATGTATCATAATGGGAGATTTTATCCATGGACACATACAATAGAATTCTCTAGAGAGCACAGAGATTGAGGACCAACAATTTATATTTTTAATCCAGGATAGCTTCCTTACTCAGCACGTGCTAGAACCAACCAGGGGAGAAAATGTATTAGATATAGTTTTGTCATCACAAAAAGAATTAGTGGACAGTGTAAACATATTTGAACCATTGGGTAACAGTGACCATAATAATACATTTTGACATCAATGTAAAATCAGAAAGTAAAAATAAGAAAACGTACAAGAGAAACTTCCACAAAGGTAACTACAAAGATATGAGAAAATACTTAGCAAAGCTAGATTGGATTAACATGCTGATGAATAAGACCGCAATTGAATGTTGGAATATTCTAAAAATGAAATTGAGAGTATCATCGATAAATTTGTTCCCTTCCAAAAACAAGGAAAACGGTGTAGAAAGAAACACTTGTCAAAAGAGGCTATTAGAAAAATAGTGTTAAAACAAACTATGTGGAGGGTTTATAGGCGTACCAGAAAGGAAGAAGACTATGCAAATTACAAAGAGACACTTAGTGCAGCTACAACTGAAATAAGACAATCTAAAAGAAGCTATGAGCAAAAACTAGCATGTAACATAACAAATGACAGCAAGAATTGTTATGCATATGTCAGGAGTAAACAAAACGAACAAGACAAGGTTGGACCTCTAGAAGACAGTGCTAATATAATATCACGGGTTTTTAATGGCGGAAGACCTAAATGGTTATTTCAGTTCAGTGTTTACCAAAAAAGAAATTAGTTCATTACCAGTTGCTGATGCTAAATTCCAAGAGGCTAAATCTGACTATTTAGGTCCGTTAGTTGTAACTCCAGAATTGGTAGCTAAGAAAATAAAGGCAATAAAGGATAACAAATCACCGGGAGTGGATGGAAACAGTAGAACAAATCAGTATACCACCTGCAAGAGTATTCAACTTGTCATTAAAAGAGGGAGTTGTTCCGTTTGAATGGAAAGAAGCAAACATCATACCATTATTTAAAAAGGGTTCGAGAAATAAGTCAGAGTCAATTACAGACCAGTGAGTTGAACGTCAGTGATTTGTAAATTATTAGAAAGGTTAACTAAAGACCATATGGTGGACTTCCTCGTTAAGCATAAATTATTAGATTAATCTCAACATTGATTCCTTAAAGCGAGGTTATGCTTAACAAATATGTTATGTTTTTTGGAAGAAATCACTAAGTGGATAGACGTGGGATCGCCAGTAGATATTATCTACTTAGATTTTCAGAAAGCTTTTGACAAAGTAAAAACCCATGGTATCGGGTATAACATAACTGACTGGATAGAACAATGGCTGACTGACAGAAGACAACGAGTTGTAGTAGATGGAGAAGTTTCAAATTGGAAATCGGTTTTGAGTGGGGTACCTCAAGAAACAGTTTTAGGACCTATATTATTCTTAATATATATCAATGACTTGGACGACAGTATAACAAGTAACGTACTGAAATGTGCGGATGACACAAAACTGTTTAGAAAAGTTAATACTGATGGTGATAAACAATATTTACAAAATGATCTAGACAGATTAATGAAATGGTCTGAGAAATGGCAGATGTTGTTAAATTTTGGGAAATGTAAATGCCTGCATACAGGACATGGGGACTTGAATGTAAACTATAAAATGGGAGATACTGTTCTGGGTACTACTGTAAAAGAAAAGGACTTAGGAGTTACAATAAGCGCTGATATGAAAGTTTCAGAACAGTGTGGTATTGCAGTTTTAAAGGGTAATCAAATTCTTGGATTGATTAGAAGAAACATAACATATAAGGGAAAAAAGTTAATTATACCTCTTTATAAAGCAATAGTTAGACCTCATTTAGAATACTGTATACAAGCATGGAGACCATATCGTAAGAAGGATATAGATACGCTTAAACGCATACAAAGGAGAGCAACTAAAATGATTCCAGAACTGAGAGACCTTAGTTATGAAGAATGCCTGAAGGAATGTGGTTTAACAACTCTAGAGACAAGGAGGTTAAGAGGAGATCAGATTGAAGTTTTTACGATACTGAATGCTAGCAGGTTAACACATATCTCAGGAGGGCGGGTTATAAGTAGATGAACATTGTTGGACTCTCGATAAGCAAATGGCTTCCTTGTCCACTTGCCATCTGGGCCTTTGGCTTGGATGGCAAATCTTGTTAAGATGGACACCTAGGTATTTGTACTGACTGATCTGGGCAATTTCTTCACCATGGCTAACAACAGGCAAGTGATCGGCAACAATACATTTAGCATCAAAAATCAACTCTTGAGTCTTACTAACATTGAGTTTGAGGTGGTTGTCACACCAATGTACAAAGCTTTCAATTTCAGAAGTGTACATACTGATGTCAGAATCAACATGTACCAGACTAAGAATAGCCGAATCATCAGAAAATGTTATTATGTAGATGTTAGTACTGCTGCTGGTACAGTCATTTGTGTATAGAAAGTACAAAATCGGCAAACTGACACAACCTTGAGGTGCACCGATATTTGTTACCACAGTTTAGGAAAGAGTCTGATTTACTTTAACAAGCTGCACTATGTCTGTTAGAAAAGAATGATACCACTTGATGATATATGGATTGACATTAATTTGTTTCAGCTTAGTGAGCAGGGTGCGAGGTTGGATAAGGTTGAACGCCAAGCTAAAGTCTATAGACAATAGTCTAGCATAAGCCTTGGTCTTGTCTAAGTGTTTCAAAATTAAATGGACAACAGTGGTGACAGCATCATATGTTCCTCTGCCCTGCCTGTAGGCATATTGGAATGGGTCAAGATAGTCCTGAATGTCTAACCTCAGCTTACAAGCCACTAAGCATTCCAAACATTTCATGACAATTGATGTAAGTGCAACAGGTCTGTAATCATTGTTTTCTACAGCAGGTGACAGGTGTGCGTCGACAATCCTCTTGCAAAGGTCAAACACGTGGCGTTTGCCTAACAAACGATTTTGCACACCTCACTGTAAACCTGCTGTAGAATGTGTCAGACTGATAATTGGCTCCTTTTGTTGTGTAGATTATTTGCCTAACAAAGGATTTTGCACACCTCACTACCCAACATGCACCTCACTTCCGGTAACATTGTCACGTTACCGTATGCAGGCGGGTAATATTTCTGGGCGTACAGTCGTTAACGTACCGCTTTTCATGAGAAATCCATATATGTTTTTAATGACAAGTAGGTATAGTGAAAGTTTATTCATTGGGACATTTGTGTAAGGTAACAGTATTCGGATTACGCATCGCAACGCCGAGATACGGATGTTGAAAGGTGAGTGGGGTCATTCCTAGTTGCATACCCTTATATATATATATCACTTACAGGGGCTCAAGCTGATTCAGTTGCCCGTGGTACTAACCGTCTAACGTGTCGAATAGAATGTCTGCCACTTCACTGTCTTTCATTTTTAAGACAGTCTTCAGGCGATCCCAACGTCCCTTTTGGTTTTTCAGTGTCACTCGTGTTGTCAACCTCGCTTTATCCAACTCCTTTTTCCTCCTCTTCGTCGCGGAACGCAACGGTGCACGCACATCCCGTCTGACTGTCAGCCATGTTGACCGAATGTCAACAAACTATGAGCAAGTCGCCGGTGCGCGCGCGCGTCGATGCAGCGATCACGTGATACATCTCATTAACGTTCGGCAAAGCAAGCTTCGCCTAGTTCCGCCCCTGTGGTTTCGCGCCATAAACACTATTCGCAACTTTTCGTAACGAAACAGTAAAAATGCAAACATATGTAATTGGCTTATTAAACGCATTTTGGCGGGCAACATCATTTACAAATGTTTATTCTAGTACCAAGAACATTATATTATTACATGAGCAACAAATACAGTACCTTGTATTAACACATAGGACATACGAATATATATCTATATATATATATATATATATATATATATATATATATATATATATATATATATATATATATATATATATATATATATAAGCACACATGCTATCAGTGAACAACGTAATAGATAATACTTACGCCAGTCGCTTCTGGCATTGTTCAAAATGTGCTGCGTCACACTATTCGTTATATCTGCTTCCTTGCACGCTTCCAACCGAGATATTTTCTCGTAACTTTGTTAGCTACACGCAGCTTTCTACTGACATATAGCAGTGTAATCGTTTTCTTACGGACTACAACCGTGTTTTATGAATTGTAGTACACCGTAGTTGTCTTCTCGCAATTTATAACCGGCCGTCTCTTTATTATTGCAGCCGCCTCCTCGCGAACTACAATCGACCGACCCGGTTAGAACAGTCTCCAGCATATATATATATATATATATATATATATATATATATATATATATATATATATATATATATATATATATATATATATATATATATATATATATATATATATATATATATATATATATATATATATATATATAGTCCACCAGTGAGTGATACGCTTCAGTAAATATTACCGGTCTATTACCTAACATAATGCCCATTGCTAGGATTACCGTCTAACCTGGCTCGACAATAGCTACAGAACAACCTTTTACATAAGATAATGTACTTTACTACGACTGTAGTGTAAACATAGAACCATGTAAAATAAATAATGTAATATTCACATCGTCACACTAATGATATTTGTTGTATACATGAATATTGTTCCTTTGGATAATTTGAACCAAAATGTACTTTATGATTAAAACAAATAAAAAACATTAATCTATGTGTGCAATTATAATTCTGAAAGTGATTTCACTTAGGCATTCCAGAAGGTTTTAGGTAAAACAAAGAGGCATAGTCAGTGGGTGGTGGGGGGGTGATAGCTAGACCAGGCTAACCATGGGGTAAACTGAAATTAGCTGCAAAATACGAAGCTTATAAAATTACACAAATTTACAACTTATACACTTTCCCCCATAAAGTGAAGAGGCATGTGCCTGGCTGGGACCCTGGCTTACGTAGTCTTTTTATTAGAGATAATGTTTGAATAAGAATACATTCTTGTTTTCCAGGAAATACCGCTACACCGCATAGAGGCAGTTTGTGTCCTGGGACTGGGCATGCCTAGGAAGATGAATCCGGGTGACTCTACCCTCATGTACAGTCCAGGCCATTAGGAAGGCGTTCCCTGAACCGACTGGGGACTATGTTGGTTTCAGATACCTAACCCTGTAACCACAGATGGACACAGTTAAGTGACATTGTCATGTGTAATTAGGCTTGTCCCAGTCATTCGCATGGAACATCTGCTAACAGGTGTGGTGGAGCTTGTGGCAGCGGTACATCCTCCCTCTGTGTTTTCTTTGATGTGCAGTGCTGGTCGTGATGTCATTCATAGTCTGAAATCATAGTAGAGTCCATCACTAAAAGTTTTTCACACCGACTTGATCACACCATATTGAAAATTATCGTGCCAATGCTTTAACTAACGTATGCATCATTTCGGTGTGTATCTACCTGATAACACTTACGGTAAGAGGCCTCCTCTGTGATCTCGTGAACACCATAGTGTTGGTTCTTTGTCCACTTAAGGTGGTGCATGGCATACATAGCCTCACCATCGTGTCGCTTAGTTTGTGGTCGCCCTGACCTCTCATTATAGTGCATGGTACTGTTTGCTAATTAATATTTTTTTCATTATTTGGCTATAAGTAGATATTTTAAATAATTGTATATAAACAAAACACTCATTATTGACCCTCCCACACACAGAAGTAGTAGGGTTTTATTTGTGAAGGATTAATTCCAGAGACCATGTGCATGAACGACTTCCGGTTGCGCGCGCAGCACACCAGAGCGCCCCCTAGCGGCTGTAGCACCCTCAGCTACAAACATCATGGCATCAAAGCAAAGGTTGAGCTAGGAGCCAAGAAAAATATAAAAAGGAAGCTGTCCATCCAGATTCTGGGACCTTACAAAATACTGCCCTTGCCTTGTGCTACTCAGCTCAATATGGCTGCCCTCTATGTAGTCGCTCTACACATGCCAAGTAGATGGACCCAGGCCTCAACATGGCCTGTAGAGCTATTACTGGTTGCTCAAACCAATGTGGGGGCAGCCGTGGTGTAGTGGTTAAGGTGTTGGACTCTAAATTCGAGGGTTGTGAGTTCAAGACCCACACTGGGCACGGTTCGTTTTCGAAGCTTAGGCAATTTCGTTTACCCTACTTTGCCTCAGTCTACTCAGCTGCAAATGAGTACAAACACTGTTTGGAAGGTACCTGCGATGGACTAGTGTCCCGTCCAGGAGAGTCAGTATAACTGCACTCTAAGTTGCTTCGCACTACAGAAACCAGGTTTAAGCACTGGCCATATAAGCCTTCGTGGCTTCCTAAGGCGTAATGCCTGGGGGATGACTTTACCTACCTACCTTACCAAACCAATGTGAGTGGACGACCTTTATCTGTTATGTGGAATTGCTCCACCTTCGACCAGAACATCCTTCTCACAAACAGAGGGGACTAAGCATGAAAGTGGCCTTCGCCACCCCCATTCCAACACGAGCCAGCACCCAAGAAAGTCCAAGAATAGCTTCCTTCATAGTGTTAAGCCCCTGGATGGTAAACCACACAGCTGCAGATTAGATGATTGGTCAATGCACCTGCAATCAAGACCTCGCATTGTGTCTGGTGCCCCGAGGAGTCCCTGCCAAACGAAATGTCTCAACCGCCTCGGGACTGGTGTCCGGCGCTGCAGACACTTGATGCCAGGGTTGAAACAAATCATGATTAAAATAAACGGATTTGTTTTATTTAGATCGATTTGTTATATATATATATATATATATATATATATATATATATATATATATATATATATATATATATATATATATATATATATATATATATATATATATATATATATATATATATAGATTTTGTTATTTAAATATATTTCTTTCATATAAATCAATGTTTTTGTAAGCAATTGTCAGTAATAGCCTACACTGAAGTTGTCAATGACACATACAGCGTTGGCTTTATTTCATTCTGCAATATGTATCACTTTAAATCAATTTCTAAACCGATTTTTTCATTTGAATATTTCTTTTTCTTTGAGTCCATCGTTTATCGTTTTAATTGATTTTATTGATTATGTCAAGATACGATAATAAAACATTTCAGTTTTCCTTTCATAATTTATTAGTTGTACGTGAATACTGCAGCCTAGATATTCTTCTTCTTCTTCTTCTTTGCTGTCCATCGTTTTCGATGATGACATCAATGAAGCGGGGTATCCTTGTGCTTTGCTCTTCGGTGAGAATTTAAGTCTATTTATGCCACAAAACCTCTGCCGCAGTCATCGCAGAAGACGGTAGGTATAGAAGCACCTAGAAGGCCATGCCGACGATTGTGCTCATGTTGATATTTTTTAGTTAACGTTTCTTGTATAAGGGTCTTTCCCTGATGCATGACCCGCCTCCACTTTTGTCTGTCATGCGCAATAGGTTCCCAAGTGTTTACATGAATGTGTGTTGTTTTGAGGTTTCTTTTTAGCACATCTTTGTATCTCAAACGTTGTCCGCCACGAAGGCGTTTCCCGCTGGATAATTCCCCATAGAACACCGCCTTTGGGAGTCTATCGCTGCTCATTCGGGTAACATGTCCAGTCCAGCGGAGTTGGGATGCAGTCAGAATGGCTTCTATACTTGATATATTGGCCTGTCTCAACACGTCTATATTTGAAATGTGGTCTTTCCAAGATATCCGAAGGATTTGTCGTAGATGCCGGATATGCACTTGGGAGAGTTTTCTGATGTGGCGACGGTAGAGAGTATACGTCTCAGCTAAGTACAGTAGTGTTGGCAGTACAACCGCCTTGTACACCTTGCACTTTGTGGAGATTGCAATGCCATATTGTGACCATACTCGCTTCCAAAGTCCTCCAAAGGCTCCTGAGGCAGCACGTATACGGTTGTTCATTTCCATGTCGATGGTGTTGTCAGATGCAATCGTGCTGCCCAATTATGTGAAGTTACTGACTGACTTTAGTGGGGTGCCATATATTTCAATGTGTGGACTGGTTGAAGTTTGTCCAGGTGGAGGTTGGTGGAGTGTTACAGTTTGTTTTGTACTAATTGTAAGTCCAAATAAGGTTGCAGCTTGTTCAAAGTGTTTACAAATTTCTTTGATGTCTTCTAGTGTGTGCGCAAACAGCAGTTCACGAATGCAAAATTCACGAGTTTTTGTGTTTGCTCTCAGTCTAGCCAAGTTGAATAACTGTCCTTCAGTTCTAGTGCGGATGAAAACGCCCATACTCAAGTGTTCCGATGCTGCAGATAGTACTGCTCCAAGAAAGAGAGTGAACAAAGTGGCTTCCAAGACGCATCCTTGCTTTAATCCATGACTGATTTCAAATGGATCTGTAATTGTTCCACCAACAGACACTGACATTCCTGAATGATCTTGACAAAGGTCTCAGGGCATTCATATCTTCTATGTAATATCCACAGGGTTGATCTGTCCACTGTGTCGAATGCCTTTGACAAGTCAATAAAAATCATGTAGAGGCCTTGCTGTTGTTCAACAGCTTTTTCCGATAGTTGCCGCAAGGTGAATATCATGTCAATTGTAGAGCGTGAGGTGCGAAACCCACACTGGCTTTCAGGGAGAATCAATTCTGCAAATGTTTGTAGCCTTTTCAGAAGGATTTTTGCTAGGATTTTTCCCGCAGTTGAGAGCAGTGAAATGCCCCGGTAGTTCCCACAGTAACTACGGTCACCCTTCTTTTTGTACATTGCTATTATCAAAGCGTCTTTGAACTGCTGTGGTAATTCTTTTGCTGTCCAACAAGTGCGGTAGAGTTTCAGGAGTTGCGTATGAAGCGCTTCACCTCCATATTTATAGATTTCAGCAGGTAAACCATCCAGTCCTGGTGTCTTTCCTGACTTTATTGATTTGATGGCAGCCACAATTTCCTCTAGTGTTGGTGGATTTGCAATGTCTTCCTGTGTTCGGTGTTGTTTTATCGTAGCAAGTGCTTCTTCTGTAGCCTAGATATGACACATAGGTTACGTCACTATGTTCATTACAGTTCAACCATTATCACCATAGTTCAACAGCCCCGATTTCTATATATTCCCTAATCATGTTGTCCATTTAGCAACTTGTACATGAACACAAGTTTAACAGCATTTTCAGTGCCAAGGCGGTTTCTCACTTTTGAGTGTACGAATCCAAAGGTGGAGAAAACCCGCTCCACTCCGGCACTGGAGGCTATTGCTGTCAGCAGCTGACTGCACATCGTACTGATATCTAAGCTAAGATTGTCACTCTGTTAGTGGTGGTGGTGGTAATAGTATTTATGTTGGTAGAATCCGATCATTTAGACAATTCCAATGCAGTACAAAAAAGCACGCGTACCCTCCCGAGGATAGCACAGAAAAGTAACAATACTAATTTCAACTGTGGTCCTACTAGCTCGGTACTTACAAGCAAATAAAAAACTTATATAGCAAACAACACAGGAATAAAATAATTATACTCTTAGTCATGTTTTGATCACAAAATATAAGAATTATAAATTAAACAAGAAATACATCACAAAGTGATGATGCATCTAATTTACACAAACTGAAACTCTTATATTAAACCAACACGGGCACCTGGACAAATAGCAACAATGCAATTGAACACAATTAACAGTTAATTAACAATAGAGGAATGGGTTGGCATATAAAAATGGGGTGACAAAAACATCTCTTATGGCTTTCCTAAAACTGCGTGGAGATTGGATACTATGTGTATTGAGACGTAAAGCATTCCAGACTTTCCAGGCAGCTGTAAAAGCTATGGTTGAAGTACCAGGCCCATGTACACAAGGGACCACGACAGCAAGTACACTTGATCTTGTACCAATGCTGTGTTGGTCTCTCATAATCCGGGACGAAAAGTAACATTGAACAGTTTCGTGAATGATATTGAGCATATTATATAATTTGAGTTGATTTACTCTGTATTCGAAAGGAAGCATCTTGACTCTACCCCAATATGTGTTCTGTAGAGACAGTGTGAGCAGATATCTAACAATTTTGTTTTTGCATGAATTGAAATTTGGATTTGTTTTTCTGGGACAGACCAGAAAACCATGACGAGGACGCATAATCGAAATGGCACTGCATCAGTGAAGACGTCAACAGCTTCTTAATTTTTTGGTCGAACGATTTGGAATTACTGTATAAAAACCTTATTTGTTGTTGATGTTAATGACAGCTTTCTTTGCAATGCATTCATCTGACACGTGTTTATCTAACTCATCTCCCAGATAATTGACTGGCGATTTACTAGCCACAGTAGTTCCAGCACAGGCTATGTTAAGCTGGGATGTACGTTGCATTTTCATCTTGGTGCAAAGAAATGATAGATACTGTCTTACCTAAATGAAAGGAAAGCTTTTTATCAATAAGCGCAGTTGCGAATGGAATCAAGTTCTTTGGTCAGGGTCAACTCAATTTCAGATACATCGTTTTCCGAAACAATAATGGCTGAATCATCTGCGTACAGTAGTAGTTTACATTTAAAAGTGGAATAAATGTCATTATCATAAATAAGAAACAGCAGTGGTCCCAGAATTGATCCTTGAGCACTCCACAAGTTATATTTTGTAGGGGACAAAAGGTTCGCCAACATCAACCAACTGTTGGCGATCAATCAGGTAGGATCGGAACCAGTCTCTTGAATTGTGGTCAAAACCCAAGGCTTGAAGTTTAGAAAGCAAAGTGCAATGATCTACCGTATGAAAAGCTATGTACAGATCTAGCAGTAACATGTCTATATATTAACCCCCATGACTCTGAGATGTTATGGTATCAGACATATGTATGAGACAAGTGTCTGTTGAATATGATTGTATAAAACCTGACTGGAACTCATACAAGTGTTTATTAGAATTTAATAAGTTTATACATGTCCACATATTACCTTCTCCGTGACTTTGGAGATAGTACTAAGAATGGATATGGGTCTGTACGTACTGGGATCAGTCCTACTAACCTTTTTATGGAGTGGAACGACCCCAGCTCTTTTGATGTCATCTGGTACCTTTCCCTGGGCAGTTGACACATTCACAATATGAGTAATTAAAGGAGCAATACTTCTTGCACCGTCTTTAATTAATCTAGCTGATAAATTATCTAGATCAATGGCTTTACTGTCCCTGGGGCAATTTGCTAACCAATGAAGAGGTGATGGAGGTAAAGAAAATATTAAGCCACTTTCAGTTTGTCAAAGCATATGTCATTATTAATTTCAAGCCCAATAATTTTAGTCTTGGATTTACTCCTGGAGGAGGTGCCTAAAGATTTTAAGGTTTGCTATAGTTTCTTTGGTTTGTTATTATTTTTGGTGACCTTGGTTTCATATTATGCTTGTTATGCCAAGATTCTAAACTTGTGTGTTTAAACATAGTAAGAGCCTTGTCTCTTTCGCTACGCAAATAAAGTATTTCAGTAGTAATCCACGGCTGAGTACCCTGCTTAATTCTACTTCCTTGAAGGGAGCTATAGAGTCCACTATTGTCAGACATATATACTTGAATGCTAGCCATGCTCTTTCCACCGAATTCCCACCATGTTAGAGTTGATACAGAATGCACATGTTTATCTGTAAACATGTACAGTTTAAATGCTGCTGCATTTGCTCTGAATTTAATAATTGAAGCCAGATAGAGAGAGAGAGAGATAGATAGAGAGAGAGAGAGAGAGAGAGAGATAGAGAGAGAGAGAGAGAGAGAGAGAGAGAGAGATATGCACAGATGTAGGTGTCTTTTAATTGTCCGTCTTCTTTGCGCTACCCAGGTCGAGATTTACAACTGAATTTCGACTCACTCGACCAATGAGTAGATATAGTACCACAAAAGAGTAGTCAACGCATTGTTCTCCAGGTTCGAAGCGATTTTTATCGTATACATCAGGCACCCACATATATAGTAGCAATATAATCACTCTCGCTGGCACTGAAAAGAACACTGAATATATATATATATATATATATATATATATATATATATATATATATATATATATATATATATATATATATATATATATATATATATATATATATATATATATATATATATATATGTAAAATATATAACATGTATATAGGCTATTATAGTCTGGTATTGATTTGACGAGTAAATTCTGAGCGTAAATTTTTTAATCTAATGCTGCCACAGTATTTCCGATAAATGATGTTCACTTCGCTGTTGTGATGTTCTTTCGTGCGTGAAACCAGGCCCTGCATTTCCTTGTTGCAATTTTTTGTACACAGCACGACACCCAGCTTTATCAGGAGTGACGGTTATTTTTAATAAAACCACACACGTGCGACCAGACGTTGTGCACTTGTTATTTGTTGCACTGAATTTTTTTTCATGGCCAGCAGCCCTTGTAGGATCATTGTACTGTACGAACTGGAGCCATCATTGTATTAACTTTTCTGGTTTATACCTGGGATTGCCGGACAGAAGCCACCGGGCCTACCAAGCAAACAATGAGGCCTAGTGAGTAGTTGAAGTGCAAGCATTACTCTGTTGCCAAGGCTATAATCACATTGCCAAACTGTAATCACACCTAGGGGCTAGCACGAAGGGCAGTGTTAAGGCACTAGATTCAAAGAGGAAATCCATATATTCACTTTAGTGAGCAGCAGTACTATTATGCAGGGTAATGTAATTAATGCTGAAATAGGCTAAATGATAATAGAATCAAGTGATTTCATTCAATGATTTAAAAAGCATAGTGATTAAAAAAGTGGTTTAAATAAAAAAATATTTTTTATTTAAATAAATGATTTTAACAAAATATAATTTTATTTAAATCATGATTTAAATCAGCTTTATTTAAATCGTCATCCCTGCTTGGTGCAGAGGTAGGAATATAACCAGGATGTCAATATTGAATATCACTGTGGAGAGAACCCCCAAACGATGGCTGTCTAGAATGCCCCTTCCTACCAGAGCCCTGCAGACCAGACAGTTGGCAGTGTACGACTCTTGTGCCATAGCCCTTGTGCTGTAGAGGCGAGGAAAAGAGTAGTGAGGAAAAGAGTAGTGAGAGGAAAAAAAGAAGCTATGATATGGCAGTCACACCTGAACGCACATATTGATAAACACTTGATAATTGCAGATAACATGTCAACCAAAACATCTGAACCAATATTATTGCACACTATAATATCATTTAATAAACAGATTACAAGTAAATTGTGATTTTTAGCAAAACATGAAGAGTTTTCCCAAAGTGTAAGTAGTGATGTATACAGGATCTCACAAAGCGGGACAGGCTTTAGCTGGCAATACTGTTATGTAGCGACACATCAGGTTTCATACGAAAAAAAAAATTCTAAGCCAATGCCACCCTAAATTAGCCATTGTAAATCAGGGATGGGGTCAAATACAAATACAAGTTTGTGGAATACACAAAGCTATGCATACAGATGTGGAGATTCCCATTGTGTCATACAAATAGATAGATTGGGCAGTTACTTAATACAACATCCATGATTTTCCACCTATTCTCTTTCATTTTCCAAATTGCACTTCCTGGAGGAAACATCACAGTTTGTATTTAGCATAGAAAGCATAAACTAACTCGTTGTGATCAGGTTTGAAAAATCACGATTTTTTATATATATATGTTTTTATTTTATTTTTTTTAGAAATCTGGTATATAGACATTTATATAGATGTTTATATATTTAAACTCTTTCAAAGGTGTTCTATTCAAATCAATTTTGGTACTTGTCTTAACAGTGGGTACATGATTTTTGCTTATATAAAGACATTAGACAATGTCCACACAATGCCTCACCACCTGTAGTTGCATAATCTGTCTTGGAAAGGAAAGCATGCTGTGTGTCTTTGGCTGAAGCTGTGATAAATATTGTTTGCTGAGAGGGTGGATTAGCACTTGTCCAGGGCTCTATATACTCTAAGGGTCTCTAACCACACTGCAAACTTATACAGTATTAGAAAATTGTAGACCAGACTGTCTCACTTGAGTCAATATACTGAATTGTTTTGCTGAGAGGGTGGATTAGCACTTGTCCAGGGTTCTATATACTCTAACAGTTTCTAACCAGACTGCAAACTGGTACAGTATTAGAAAATTGTAGCCCAGACTGTCTCACTTGAGTCAATATACTGAATTGGTTAACAACTAGCACAGACTCTAAGTGGACTTGAAACATACTTCTTCTTGAAGACAAGTTTGTGTGGCTTCACTGCATTCAGAAAGGGAATAACATACACAATGTCATAAAATATTTGACTATCAGGTTATCTGGAGACAATTCAGCTACACAAGTGTGTGCACTTTGTGTTTTGTATTAAAAAACATACAAAACTTTGTTGATCTCGATGCTTGTAAACAATTATTACATTATTTTATTTCAATTTATTTATGTTCATATAAATCAGCGATAAAAAAAATCGAAAATCAATGACTGTTAATTTGTTTTGGAGTGACTTAAATCATTTAAATAAATTATTTATATCAAATGATTTAAATAAAACAACTCTGGCTGTGATCATGATCTGTAATTGAGAGGTCGATGGTGTTTTTGAAGGAACAAACTTGACAATTAATGTGTCTGAGCTATGGCATTTCTTTCTACTACATAAATAGTACAGATCATGTTACTCTAGTCTCTTGACCTTAAGCCTTTTCACCCCTCGGGGAGCATAGATCATTAATGACTCCTTTCTACTGGACAATATTTTGGACTTGAATTTTCCAGTTTTTCCCATCTACATCCTTTTTTTATCTCTGCTTCCACTTCTCTGCAATATATGTTTTTGGACTTTCTATTTTCCTTGTTGCCCTGGTGGTTTCAACGCTCAGTATGTTTAATTCTTCACATAAATACTATATATCTTGTTCTTATGCAATGAGGGAAGTGTATGAAAAAACAAAAAAAATTATGGTCTCAATTACAAGGTTTCAAGAATGGCGTGTGTAGTTGTATTTTATCCCAGCCAATTAAACCCAAACAAAAAAGTTTATGTCGTGAATATAGCAGAACACCTCCAGGTGGCCACCTATTGGAAACAACATCCCTTGAAAACAACCACTGTACGACTGCTTTTTTGTCAGATCTACACATCGTCTGACCAACGTCTGTAATCAGACGACTTTGTCTTGGTCACATGGGTGGCCTATTTAGAGGGATTCTATTGTGTATGTATTGGAAATGACAGATTAGTGAGTTGAGAGTATTAAATTTTGATGACAATACCAAGTCACACAGTACTACCTGAACGATTGACTTCTACTTCAGTACCTGACAGTGCAGAAGGAAGACACAAACACTACTTGTCAGCGCTGTGGTGTGACTTCACCAGCCAGGTGGCACACTGTATGTACACAATCAGACATCCTGCCACAATGGGATTCAGCGTACCACTATGTCCTGTCTTATCAACACGGAGAATCCTCTTGATCTTCGTCATGTGGCAATGGATTGACAGGTTTATCCAGGTTAATGCAGCCACTCCTATGAATTATAATGAACCATTTTCACAGAGGTACAACACTTCCAAGCTCCTAGCGTAGTGCTGCAGTTATACGATTTTTTTGGAACACAAACTAATAAACACTGCAATTTTAAGTGAATATCTTACCAAACTATTAATACCCCAAAAGCAGCTTCTTTTGTAGAGGTTATTAAGACCCAACAGAAATGTCCAAGCAGGCCACAAAAGCAATGATCTGTCAGCAGGTGTTCGTATATATATATATATATATATATATATATATATATATATATATATATATATATATATATATATATATATATATATATATATATATATATATATATTTTCTCTCTCTCTATCTATCTCTCTCTATCTATCTATCTCTCTCTCTCATTCTCTCTTTCATTCTCCCTCTCCCTCCCCTTCTCTCTCTCTCCCTCTCTCTCCCTATATATCTCTCTCTCTCTCCCTATCACTCTCTCTCTCTCTCTATCTCTCTCTCTTTCTCTCTCTCTCTCTCTCTGTCTCTCTCTTTCTCTCTCTTTATCTCTCTCTCTCTCTGTATCTCTTTCTCTCTCTTTCTCTCTCTCCTCTCTCTCTCTCTCTCTCTCTCTTTCTTCTCTCTCTCTCTCTCTCTCTTTCTCTCTCTCTCTCTCTCTCTCTATCTCTATGTCCCTCCGCGTCAGAAACAGACAATGCGCTGGAGTTCTGCAGTGAGAAGTACGCGACATGCATGGCTTCAATTATTAAATTCAGACCAACTGCAGCACCATTTAAACAGTACATGTTTACAGATAAACATGTGAATTCTGTATCAACTCTAACATGGTGGGAATTCGGTGGAAAGAGCATGGCTAGCATTCAAATATATATGTTTGGCAATAGTTGACTCTCTAGCTCCCTTCAAGGAAGTAGAATTAAGCAAGGTACTCAGCCGTGGATTACTACTGAAATACTTTATTTGCGTAGCGAAAGAGACAAAGCTCTCACTATGTTTAAACACACAAGTTTAGAATCTTGGCACAAGAGGCATATTATGAAACCATTTAACAATACAACGCGAGACATATTCTCGTTCGCTGCTGTTTCGCCTCAGTGCATACGATTGACGCCGTCCCGTCCGCAGCCTTCTCGTTCGACCGATCCCCGAGAAGTAACAAAATTCACCGACATTTCGTGCGATTGACTCTGCATACATGTGTCGCCGTCACGTCCGTTGCTGCCGTCAAGTCACGTTCGCTGCCGTCGATACGTCACGTTCTCTGCCGCCGTCACATCATGTTCGCTGCCGCCATCATGTCACATCCGCTGCCGCAGTCACGTTAGAAGCTTCGTTCGTCTGATCCGCGTGACGCAAGGATTGCGAAATCACGTTCCTTGGACTTCGAGGTAACACCTTACACACAACTTCAGCTCTAAAATAGCGCATTCATAACCAGCCAACAATCTTCTGATATTCAAAGTTACCTCAAATTATACCAATTTGTTATAAATTTAATATCACATGAATCTCTGCATTACGAGCTGTCTTCACTTCACGTCACTTTCCCATAACCCGTAAAGATCGTTGGGGCACCATTTATAACTTTCTAACCAGCTATCTCCACGTTTCCCTGTTCTCGACAGCCCTCTGGGAGTCAACGAACTCCATTCCTGTCCACTCTTTGATGTTGTCTTCCCACCTCTTCTTCTGTCTACCTCTTCGTCTCCCCCCTCTTACGGTACCTTGCAATATAATAGTAAAAATGCGTCACCCGGTCTATTTGGGGATTTCCTCATAATGTTTCAGCTAATATATTCATATATAAACTGACAAAGCGGTTTTATGTAATTCTTAGTATAAGTTGTTCATTTCTGTGTTTTTATAACAATAGTATTTTGTAAGGATCGCGCAATTTCAAACTGAACTTCGCACTGCGTTGCGGACGGTTACATGTTCTGAAAAGAACTTGCTATACCCATTATATGGCATATCACTCTCAAGGTATTTTTAGCAGGCATCTACCTACCCGTAGTGCGCATGAATATATTGAGATGAGTTTGAGTGCGCAGGATTGTTATCGAAAGTTCTGGAAGTTTTGTTGTTGCGAGTTCGTTGTCAGATCGAAGTGTTTAAATAGATAGAATATAGTTTAGTTGGTTGTTTTTTTGGCGTAGTTTATATCTGTATATATTACAGAATTACGTAGCGTGGTGTATATAACTATTTCAAGTGGAATTACGCTTCCAGTGCGTGATTTTCGTCATTGTTTACGTTCTGCGAAAACCAAGATGGCGGACGCATCGAAGCCGGACGATGTAGCTCGCTGTCCGAACTCGTTGACGCTGCTAAACATGCGGAATATAGCAAGTGGTGACGTTTTGTCGGAGCTTGTTAACGACTATTTCGTCACTCGCCCGATCACTAACGATGACGATGACTCTGATTTATCGGAGACTGAGTTGACCGAGGAGGAAAGCGACCCGGAGGGGAGTGGACCAGCCAGGCCCCGGCGGTGACAGCGTCACTGACAGTGCGACTGTCACTACTGACGACGACGACGGAGCTGCATTCGCTGGAGCTATCGAGAACTTGGCCGATGAGATCATGCCTCGTGATAATGGTGATACTACAGAACCGAGCCAGAATGCCAACTGACCTGCAAATGCAAGTTGTACGATGGCCAGCCTTGCCAGGCATGGGCGTTTCTCGGTGGATGAACTAGCCAATGTTCGCTTGCAGTTTCTCGGCATGACACATGATGAACTCGACATTGCGATCCTCGCCAAGCTGTCATGTGGAATGCACCTGTCATCGCTGACTACATCGTCACTGAAAGGGCAGCAGAATGTTCGGAAGGCTCAACGGACCGATTTCTTCTATCACGGTTTCAGGGTCTTTCGCTACATCTTTCGATACATCCATGGTATCGGTCAAGACAAGCTGACAGCCCTGATGTCACACTACAAGACAGCTGGTGTGGAAGCCCATGTTCACAAGAACAAGCGGAAGAGGCCGGTTCAGGCCCTGAAGTATGAAGATACTCGAGCTGTCATTGACTTCATTGTGAACTATGCTGAAGTCCGTGCCATCATCCTTCCCGGACGCACTCCAGGACACTGGAAGACTGACGTAAAGCTGCTGCCGACCAACTGCACCAAGAAGACGGTGTACACTCAGTACTGTTGTGCTGTTGATGCTGCGTCTACACTCGTGAAGCAGCCATTGCCGAGTCATCATGCAATGCCCAAGATCATTGTACCGAGAGGACTCGATGCGAAGCGACAATGGTACCTGTATGACGAAATACAGCCATTCACATCAGAGCACTGCCAGGACACGACAACACCTCTGCCTGCAGTTGCTAAGCCATCTAAGAAGACCACTGCATTGGTGTCATCAGACAGCGACGATGACATACCACCACCACCCCCTAAGACAACCCGTGGCCGAGGCCGCAAAGTGAAGCGAGAAAGTTGTACCGGCTTGACAACACAAACAATGGCTCTCTTCAGAGCCAAAGAAAAACAAACAGCTCTTTTCAGAGCTAACCACATTCTGTGAAAGAGTTTGCTATCAACCGAATGATGATAACATTTTAGTTTCAACCTTTTTTTCACCAAAGTTGACCAACAAATATTTTGTTTGAAAAGTAACTGGTAGAAGATGAAGTTTGTCTTATACAAAGCTGACATGCAAAGCTTCATATATTCCAATTTATAGCACAACAGTAACAACACAAACAATTTTATATGATTATGAAATATTAATAATGGGTGCTAACTTTAAAAGTGTTTTTCTCCATTAAATGTTTATGACGGGTGCTCTTTTAAAACCAGTGTAACTTCAAAACTAGTGGGAATATTTCAATAATTCAAACTGTTCTTGAAAGGAGAATAGTAGTGCTTTCCATTTCCACCATAAAATGACAATTGAAAAAAATGACGATGTGACTGGTAATCCCAGACCGCCACACATATAGTCTTTGCAAGGCCAGATGATCGTGATACATGACCGTACCACTTCAGTTTACGCTTCTTAGGTGTTTTAAGAAGGTCGCCATATGGTCCGATGACTTGTTTGATCTTCTTGCGGACAGCTTCGTTAGTAACATGGTCTTTGTATGATATGCGCAAGATCTTCCGAAAGCATGTAATTTTCATGGCTTTTATCCTCTTCTGTAGATCTGCTGAGAGGGTCCATGTTTCAGAAGCGTACAGAAAGATGGACATGACAAGGGAGCGCATCAGCCTTATTTTCGAACTGACCGTAATGTTTCTGTCGTTCCATAAGGGTTTTAACCTTGTTACTGCTGCTGTTGTCTGTGCAATTCTGGCAAGTATCTCCGGTTTGGAACCCTCATCTGTGATAACTGATCCCAAGTACCTGAAGCTTGTTACTGTCTCAAGTCCCTATCCATTAACTTTGACCTCTGTGCTGATGCCTTGTGTGTTGTTCGTCATCAGTTTGGTCTTTTCGGCACTGATCTCCATGCCGTATGATGTAGATGTTTTCTCGAGGCGCTCCATCAAATTGACTAGTTCTTGTTCATATCCTGCTAAGCCGTCGATGTCGTCAGCAAAACGAAGGTTGGTGATTGTCCTGCCTCCAATGCTGACAGTGCCTTGATGGTTTTCTAAAGCATCAGTCATCATCCTTTCCAGAAAATGTTGAAACGCGTTGGTGATTCTTGTTCGAAACCAGTGCTGCTGTTGAGGATTACTGCACTGGTGGCATTGTCATATAGGTGTTCAGTTGTTCGGACAAGCTTGGAGCTTGATTTGTCTTGGATAGTGATAGTTATTCCTTTTTTTCTTCACTGATGCCGGGTCTTTCACAATTTGATAAGCCTTCTTGCTGTTGTTCTTGCTCAAGCTGTCTTCAATCTCACAGCATTGTTCTGCTATCCAGTTATCTTTTGCTCTTCTCATATCTTGTTTGATCTTCTTGTTGACTTCTCTGTATTTTGCTGCACCTTCAGGATCACATTTTCTCCTTTTCAATTCCCTTCTTTTGTCACAAAGATCTAGGATGTCTGCTGTGACCCATGGTTTCTTTGTCCGACGGTGTTTTCCAAGGATTTCGCGGGCTGTGTCGGTCACTATTTTGTTGAAGGTGTTGGTCAGCAAGTTCACGTCGGTATATTTGTCATTCAGTATGATAAGTGGTGCAAATTTCCCACCTATCATTGCTTTGAATGCTTCTGCTACATCAGGATCCTTAAGTTTCTCGATGTCAAATTTGTTTCTTGTTGGCTTTGGTTTGCTGATCCTCTTCAGGCGAATGTGGAAGGTTGTCATCAGCAAGTCGAGATCACTTCCGATATCTGCTCCTGGAAAGCTTCGTGTCCTGGCAATGTTCACTCCTGTGTGAAACCGCCGTTTCACCAAGATGTTTTGTGTGGGCCAAATGTGTTAGCCAGCATCAGCTCATTGTACGTTGCAAATTCGAGCTGTCTAGCACCTGTCAAAGGTGTCAATCGATTTGTAGCACCTGGCTTACTCGCCGAACAACTCACTAGTTCATGTATCAAAATCCTTATACCTTCACTAAATGCGACTCACAGTGATACCATTATATTCGTCACATAAAACCGGTTCCATACATACTAAATGTGAGAACATTAACCCAAGGAATTACGCTCAAATGTAATGGTATAAATTAACTCAAGTAGTTATACCTTAGTCGCCAGGTGGCACGTTTGCATTGTGCAAATATTCGTCCCTGCCGTACGCTACATGGCAGCAATAACGCGTTGACTACCGTACACAACTGAACAAAGGGGCACGATATAAATCCAGACTCATTATCATGAAACACTTTGTGACATAGAGGAAACAAAAGAGCATTGGTTAAGGACATGTGTAAGCTGGAAATGAGAAAGTTCTCATTCTCACAGAGGGTGATAAATAAATGGAGCAAACTGTCAAATGGTTGTGTTAATATCTGATCAGGGTGGGCTACACATAAATTATATATATATATATATATATATATATATATATATATATATATATATATATATATATATACAAATGACGATGATACCACAAGCAAAGTACTTTCATTTACAGACGACACAAAAATGTTTTGTTAGTTTAAAAATGATGGAGAAAAATATATACAAAACGACCTCAACAAATAGTAAAATGATCTGAAAAAAGCAGATGTTATTCAAAAACTCAAGTCAAGAGCACGTAATCTGTGCTATTTATGTGCTGTAATAGAAAGAAATGTCATAACGCAGACGCTGATTAGCATGAAACGTTATTTTTTTTAATCTAGCCTGTTAGGCCACTACATGATGGCATGATAAACTAAAGATTGCCCCCTGGCAAGATCCTAGATATGCCACTGCCTTACATGTGAGAAAAATGCTATACATACTGACACCTGTGTGTGTGTAATACTGTGGGAATGTACACTTTTGTATGCATAATTTGTTTGCATTCCACAACTTCTGTGTATTTGTTAGGAGTGGTTGCATTAACCTATTTAAAACTGTCAATCCATCACCACATGATGAAGTCGTTGCCTGACTCGAGGGCCGACAAATCGTTATTTAATTGGTTTTAGCTTATCTTGTTTTATTTCAATTTATGTCGATTTAACTTATTGGTACATTATAATTGGTTTTAGCCTTTTGCTTATCTTAATTTATTTTGTGTTATTTTACTTTGTTTGTGAATTTGAGCTGACTTTTATCCTGATGTACGGCACGGTGATGAATGAATAAATTAATTGTATTTATCTCCTGCTAGTCTGAGGTATATTGACTTTTAGCATGCATAAGCAATAACATGCAATGTATTGCATTTATCTCCTGCTTATGTTTATACCTACACTCGTCCTATATGCCACACTCGACCACCGCGCCACACTCGATCACCGCGCCACACTCGACCACCACGCCACACTCGACCACCGCTTCACACTCGACCACCGCGCCACACTCGATCATCGCGCTACACTCGACCACCGCGCCACACTCGATCACCGCGCCATACTCGACTACCGCACCACACTCGATCACCGCGCCACACTCGATCACCGCGCCACACTCGATCACCGCGCCCCACGACATTTAACTCCAAATAGTCTAGGGCTAACACATGAGTGCTTCATTTGCAGAGTTTTCCTTCTGTATAGTTAGTGAGTTAACGACAGGTTTTTCCATTTCCCTGTGCGGAATCTTTTATCAGCCTGATGACCATTGTAGCGTAACGGGCAAAGTTCAACTTAATTAGGAATCAGACCACTGGCAAAGTGCAACTTGTATTGTTGGATATGCTAAAGTTTTGTCTGATTATGAGAAAAGTGGACAATGAAACAATTTGAAAAATTTTCACAGCAACTGCCATCATCTCATTGACATACTGACCAAATTTACTCAAAATCACATACCCACAGTTCTTTTTAAGCACCCCCACGTGAGATGTCCATCAATGTTTACTATCCAAAGTAGTTCCAGCACAGGCAATATCAGGCTGTGGTGTACGTTGAATGTTCACCTTGGTGCAAAAAAGGATAGATTCTGTCTTACCTAAATGAAGGGAAAGTTTGATATCAATAAGACAGTTGCGAAGTGTGGCAGAGGCTCTTTGTGGCTCTTTGTGTTCGTAACTGTATAACACATTCTCGCAGACAAGGTCTTGAGAAGAAACACTTGTAGTATATGTGGGTAAAAATTACATTTCCTTTCTCAAAGGGTATCCTGTTGGGTACAATATACAAACAACCGGACAACGACAGACATCACCAACTGATGCAAATTGATGAGTAAAAAACACGTTAGAATTAACATAGGGAAAGGATAAATGCACCATTATGATGAGTGATACTAATATCAATTTTGCGGGTGGAGTAAACTCCAATGAGGAAAGGGAAGATGTTGTGGACTCCAGCTGACCCAGGTCATCACATCACCAACCCGTGTGACTGTAACAATTGAAACACTAATTGGCCAGACGTACTTTATTTGACACATATGTATACATATCTCTCAACAACTGAGTACGTAAAAATACAAAAATGCATGCAAATATTGTATAACTAACAAATAAAGGTCCAGGAGACTCCCGTTAAGGCTAAAACACAGCCCGTAAGTTAATCAAGCGGTAAGTTTTGAAGAGTGTTCAATTTTGAGTAATTTCAGGCTTTTGATCAGTGGTTAGTTTTGTATACGTTAAGACATAATTTGCTTAGTTTGAGCCATTCGCTAATTTTGTTCCGTTCTATATTGATAACAAATTCTGCATTTCCATTCTGTTCACACGTGGAAAATGATTCTGAGGTATATGAGACAGTCGTATCATCGAAGTACATTATGAAATTGAACTTTTGACCGGTCTTGGCAATGTTATTAATTTATATAATAAACAATAGTGTGCCTAGAAATTAACCTTGAGGTACGCCTTTTGAAATATTAAGTTCTGATTAGCAGCCCCTTTTCCCACATAATTTTTATTTGTTAAGCAATTTATATTTAAACCTAAAGCTACTCCTTAATAGTATAATGTTTCTAGTAATATCGCATGATCCTGTATGCTTTGGAAAAGTTCTCGTATTTCATTTTTATCCATTATTTATCCATTATTATATCGGTTATTTGAAGAAAAGCAAACTCAGTGCTATGTTCCTTCTAAATCCATTTTAAATTATCTGTAAATCATATGTTCAAGTACTTTTGAAATGATTGGTAACATATAGGTATATTCATCTGCAATTGCCAAATTAAGTTTCCTAACTTTTCCTAACTTAAAAAATTAATTAACGAGCAATGTTAAATTCGTCAAAGAAGACACCTGAGGCTAGTATTTCTTTTGTAAATATTGTTAATGATTTTATCATGCAGGTTTAACTAATTTTAATAATCGTTAAGAAATATAATTATACCCACTACTTGTTTTTGTGTGCAAATTATTTATTGTTTTAGCACTTCAACGTCAACGTCATCAATATGTTCAAAATTCAATGAATGGTATTTCTCTTTCAGGTAGTATTTAAAAGTTGTATTAATGGAATTGCGTATTTGGTTGATAGAATTCGACCAACATTGGAAAAAGCATTAAATGTGTTTGCAATGACCGTCTTGTTTGTCATGACTTCTTCGTTATTTATAAATGATTTATGGACAGTTTTCTTTTCTTGTGTTCTAGGAAAAAATATTATTTTCTGTTTCCCCAGTGTTTTGTATTGCTTTTGAATTTGTTAAAACATGATTCTTGATGAATTTGTTTAGCTGAATGTATATTTTTAAGAGTGCTAATTTACGTTGTCAGATTAGTCCGAACCACAGTGTTCAAACAAACCAAGCTGCGTCATTTTGAGTTTCTTATATAACTTGTCTCTTTATCGTATAGATTTGAGCAAACGTAGTATATTCCATGTTGATTGTTTTGTTTATATATTTTTAACTTAGCTATTCTACGAGGCATGTGTTTTTTCTCATTTAATTGATTCATCTAATTAGTATAGGTGCTATTTTGAATACCTAAATGAGGTGGAGGGATTTCTATGGCAACTGTATCAGCGCCCCCTGGCGGTTGTCATACATTTGTGACGTCACACCCCTGGCGAAAGTGGCGCCCCCTATCGAATATATCAGCGCCCCTAGCGCCTAAATGTCTAAAAAAATCGGGGAAACCCTCTAAAAAAAATTCGGGAAACCCCCCTAAAAAATTACACGGAGACCCCCAAACAAAATTTCGGGCATAGTGTTGCATCGCGAAATTTAATCGCGACCGCTCTGAATCTATTAATTTGCAGCCGACGTAAGCCGCCCACAGAACAATACCAAATAAGGACATGCAGCTAACGTAAGTCGAACCAGACGCGTCACGGAAAGTGCACCACCAACATATTTCCGTTATATGTCAATATTTTAAAATGCGCTCTTACCTTACTTTACCTATAATTCCTACAGTTCACCTATAACTCCTACAGTATACACATAGCTCCTACATTTTATCCATAACTCCTACAATTTACCTATAACTCTTACGATTTACCCATAACTCTTAAAGTTTACCCATAACTCTTACAGTTCACCCGTAACTCCTACAGTATAACCATTAATCCTACAGTTTACTCGTGACTCTCGTGTTTTACCCATAATTCCTATGATTGACCCATACCTCCAACAGTTTACTCATAACAACTAAAGTTTACCCATAACTCCTACTAAAACGCACTTGCACACTCAAACGCAAACGCAAACGCAAACGCGCGCGGCACGCTAATACACACACGCACACACACATATCAATATTTAAAAAGAATGCGCTCTTACACTTTACCCATAACTGACACAGTTCATCCATAACTCCTACAGTTTACTCATAACTCCTACAGTTTACCTATAACTCTTACAGTTTACCCATAACTCCCAACATTTACCCATAATTCCTACAGTTTACTCATAACTCCTACAGTTTATCTGTAACTCTTACAGTTTATCCGTAACTCCTACAGTATAACCATTAATCCTACAGTTTACCATAACTCCTAAAGTTTACCCATAACTCCTACAGTTTATCCGAAAATAATACAGTATAACATTAATCCTACAGCTTACCCGTGACTCTCATGTTTACCCATAATTCTTACAATTTACCCGACAGTTTACCCATAACTCCTACAGTTCACCTATACCTCTTACTGTTTACCCATAACTCCTACAGTTTATCTGTAACTCCTACAGATTATTTGTAACTCCTTCAGCTTACCCGTAACTCCTACAGTATAACCATTAATCTTACAGTTTACCTGACACTTTACCCATAACCCCTAAGTTTACCTATAACTCTTACAGTTTACCCATAACTCATAACAAAGTAACAAAACGACGAACAAACTAACACAATTGTAGACAAACTAACAAACTGGTGGACACACTAACAAAATGGAGGATAAACTAAAAAAATGGTGGGCAAACTACACACACACACCACACAAAGAACACAAATACACAACACACACATACACACACACACACACACACACACACACACACACACACACACACACACACACACACACACACACACACACACACACACACACACACACACACACACACACACACACACACACACACAACACACACACAGCACTCACACAAAAACACACAACATTCAAAACACACATACATAACACGGACACACACACACACACATAATTTAACACAACACAAACACACAAACACACACACACACAAACACATCAAAAACACACCACAAAAACAACACAAACACAAAACACACAAACAACACACACAACAAACACGCACACACAACACAAACACAACTCACACAAAACATACAACATTCAAAATACACAAACACAACACAGAAACACACATAACTTATACACAACACAAACACACAACACACAAAAGAAAAATAACTCGCACACCAAACACACAACATTCAAAACACACCCATAACACACAAACACACACAACAGTCAACACACACACACACACACACACACACACACACACACACACACACACACACACACACACACACACACACACACACACACACAAACACACACACACACAAACACACAAAACAAACACAACTCACACAAAAACACACAATATTAAAAGCACACAAACACAAACAACATACACTACAAACACACAACACAAACACAACCTACACAAAAACACACAATATTAAAAGCACACAACACAAACAACACAAAAAAGAACACACACACACACAACACAAACACAACACACACACACACACACACACACAAACACACACACACATACACTTCATAAAAAAAACAACACAAACACACAACACGCACACAAAAACACACAACATTCAAAACACAAACACATAACGCCCAACTTGAAGAAAACAAGGCACCATCACACACACACACACACACACACACACACACACACACACACACACACACACACACACACACACACACACACACACACACACACACACACACACACACACACACACACACACACACACACACACACACACACACACACACACAACACAAACACAACACACACACACACACACACACACAAACACACACACATCTTGAAGAAAACAAGACAATATCACACAGAAACTGGACACGCAACATGAAGACAACAAGACACTGTCACACACAACCTGGAGACAACAAGACATTGTCACAAACAAACCGCAGACAACAAGACACTGTCACACACACACACAACCTGAACACAGTGGTGAGCAAACTAACCAAATGGTGGACAAATAACAAAATTGTGAAAAAACTAACAAAATGATGAACAAACCTAACAAAATGTTGGACAAAACAAAACCTGAAGACAACAAGACATTTTCATACACACAACCTGAAGACAACAAAATAATGGACAAACTAAAAAAAAACTAATAAAATGGTGAACAAACTAACAAAATGATGGACAAACATACAAAATGACGGACAAAACTAAAAAAATGGTGGACAAATTAATAAAATAATAGACAAACTAACACAATGGTGGACAAACTAACAAAATGATGGACAAAACTATCAAAATGTTGGACAACACAAAACCTGAAGACAACAAGACATTTTCATACACACAAACTGAAGACAACACAACTCACACAAAAACACACAACATTCGAAACACACAAACACA
>BSQZ01000014.1:7272500-7280000 GCA_033239005.1 Lamellibrachia satsuma
CTCTGCTTCGTATTAAACATGAACCCCCACTAACCACCCACTTTCCATACCCAGATTTGGCATATTTCTTGAGCGTTGACTAAGCATCCGAAATGTCTCCCTGTCGAAGTCAGCAATGTTATTGTCCGAACTGCAGAGATCGTCAATGCCATTATGAAAATATACCATTGTATTCTATGGTAAAATACCATGGTGTTTTGAAAGTAAAACATTGTATGCCATACACAATATATGAGGGCGCGATAGCATACCGGTTAGAAGGCCGGACTCTCAATCGAGAGAACCCGGTTTCGAATCCCACTGCGGTCGCTTCGAACCTTTGGCAAGTTTGATCACCCCACGTTGCCACAGTTCACTCAGCTGTATAAATGAGTACCTGGCAATACAGACAGTGGTGGATATGTGAACGAATAGCCTTCGCGCAGCAATTGCAGCGTGGCTGAATACTTCCCAATGAAGTTGAGATGGCTTTGGAATGAACAGGTCTGCCAGGGGGTGAAGTGTAAAGCGCTTTGAGCAGTCCTATGGACTGGATACCGCGCTATATAAGAACATACCTTTACCTTTACCTTTTATGAAAAAACATGGTCTACCACAGTTTACCATGTAATATCATGGTTTACCATACCATGTACTAGCATGTATTACCAGCAAATATCGTAGTATTCATAAGGGTAGAGTCAGCGGCGATAGCATCTTCAGTGCGACTTTCTCGTCAAGTGTTGTTCCTCCACATTCGCTAAGCTACGGGGTTTCTTGTCCACCCACCTTTGCATCATGATCTTCGCATCGGCGCCGGGCCGCTGCCTTAGTCAGTTCACAAAATGTTAAGAAAATCCGACACAGTTTCATCAAGCAGATGATTGCGAGGGCTACGCGCTAGCCAAAATGAAGCATAATGCAATCGGGGTAAGTCCCAGGATACGTTTGAAGAACGGATTTTTATGCACCAAAGTGCTCGCCTCCGCTGCGTCCTTGCAATGCGCACGCACGCACGCACGCACGAGCCCACGTATGAACGCACTCACGTACGCACGCACACACACGCGCGCGCAAGTCCGCACACAGTCACTCACTCATTGAGGCCCGCACACACGCACGACGCAAGCAAGCCAGCACGCACGCACGCACGCACGCACGCACGCACGCACGCACGCACGCACGCACACACACACACACACACACACACACGCACACACTTAAAATCACGAGTGCTTTCTGTGACATGGCTAGGGCAACAGGCTAATTTGCTGTTCCACGTGAGTCCGTCGCAGAAAAACGGAAGAAAACCAGTTTTATTTTAGTTAACAACAAAAAAAGAATATATTTTGTTTGTTAATTTTATTGATCGTAAAACATAACAAAATAGAATAAACACCCATCACCATCACAACATAAATTGTAAATATGGTGCGTGCATTGCGGAATATAATATAAAAAAAATTCATGTAACGTAATTATTATTTGTATCTATATATCATCGCTGCATAGCAATCTAATTTTCTAATTGGATTACCACTCAGAAAGCGACAAGAAGAACCACTTTGCTGTGTTAAAATATTACAAAACACTGTTTTTTTCATTTAATTACACACAACAGAAAAGCGCCGCTAAGTAATCATGTTTTTCTGTCTGTCTGTCTGTCTCTCTGTCTGTCGGTCGGTCGGTCTGTCTGTTTGTATGTCTTTTAGTTTGTCTCTGTATGTATGTTGCATATATGTAGTCTATTATTGTTTCAACTGTTGCATTCATACGGGTTGGTGATGTGATGACCTGGGTCAGCTGGAATGCTTGAAACAAACTACTATGTAACCATTTCTTCTCTCTAAGCAGTTGTTATATTAGTTCACCGACCATATCACACAAGCAGATTTATGCTATATGCATATCACATATGTTCGTTACTGTGCCGGTTGAGAGTGTCACACGATTCGAAAGACGAGACGATCCTGTATTGCCCTGTCGCTGGAAGGGGCTAAGTAAGACATGTGTTGCTTTACATCTTAACCGGTGTTTATGGCTGTTCAGACGTCACATTCTGATTCTGATCTCTTTCTTCTGTTTGGCTTCTTTCTTGTGAATCGAATTCTTGGGTTGACATGATCGATTACTTAGTCTATGTCCCCCACTGTAAGCATACAACTAGACGTCAGACAAAATATATGATATAGCTCCAACATTACTTACAGTTTTGTCTAGCTGCTGGATAATTAACATAGGGTGACCATGGCCCTTGTGTTTATGCAGTTTAAGTACATATCACACGTTCTATTTAGTGTATTGTCATATTAACAGATGCTCTTAATATAATAATAATTAATGCATGCATTAATGTTATTCGGCAGGAATGAAGGGACTTAATCAATGTGAAATAAAGCCGATTGACTATGTGATTTCACGCGTCAGCCCTATATAACAATGTCAGGCAATCAACGAATGAGATTTTGGCTGGTTGTTTCTTACCCATTCATCGCGATGATGGGCCCCCTGGATGGTGTCATGTCTGCTACCATCACGACTGAGCGATGAGATTTGGGCTTCCTGGCTGAGACCACGCCTGCTTCCATCACGACTGAGCGCTGGACTTTGGGTTCCCTGGGTGGCGCCATGTCTGCTTCCATCACGACTGAGCGCTGGACTTTGGGTTCCCTGGGTGGCGCCATGTCTGCTTCCATCACGACTGAGCGCTGGACTTTGGGTTCCCTGGGTGGCGCCATGTCTGCTTCCATCACGACTGAGCGCTGGACTTTGGGTTCCCTGGGTGGCGCCATGTCTGCTTCCATCACGACTGAGCGCTGGACTTTGGGTTCCCTGGGTGGGGCCATGTCTGCTTCCATCACGACTGAAAGCTGGACTTTGGGATCCCTGGATGGTGTCATGTCTGCTTCCATCACGACTGAAAGCTGGTGTTTGGACTCCCTGGATGGCGCCATCTACGCTTTCATCAAAACTGAACGCTGGAGTTTGGGATCCCTGGATGGTGTCATGTCTGCTTCCATTACGACCCGCATTTCTCATGGCGTTCCAATCCTGAAAAGCAGTATATCGCGTTGATATTGCGAAGACATTCTACAACAGCTAGCAGTTACAATCCTTGATCTCTCGGTATGCCACTGTTTTTTTGTCCACATACCACGAGGCACGAGTTGGCAAGTCACACACTGGCAAGTCAAGTCAGGTCTCAGGTCATTGACCTGTAAGTCAAGTCAAGTCAAGTATCTAATAAAAAACCTCCAAATCCATGTCAAGTCTCCACTCATCTATCATGTGACACGTTAGTGACCCGTACATGGTATTCGTCACACAATGTTGTAGAACCACATTACTTGTATTTGCATAGGCAGTTGTCGTTCATGGAATAAATAAATATATATATATTATATATAAATATCTCCGACTTTTGGGATATCATATTACAAATTACATGACAGTAAATTATTATTTTTGGCAGAATATACTTGAATACTGTACACACAAAGGACACATTCCGGCTTATCCATGAAGAACACACCAAACAAACTCACAAAGGGTGTTTCGTGTTTCAACTTATTCGTACGATGGTTGGGGCATGGTTCTGCGACTGCTGCGTTCTTTTTAGGACGCCTTCGCCAGAATATTTCTCGTCTAGATAATGTCGGACTGCATCAACAAACATGCGATTTAAAAGACGATAGCATACGGCAACATTGCTTGTGACCGTCATATCATGGTGATGACAGAATGAATGCTCCAATGGAAGAAAGAACATTTAGAACTCAGGAAACAGCCGGACTCACCTATCTACGACATTCTAATTTTTTTACAGATAATGAGAAGTGATATAACAATTTCCGGGAATTGTATCGAGGATAACAGTAACTGTGTGTTCATATTAATACATACAGGTAGACTGAAACAGCACGGACAGAAATATTGAATTCTCGCGATGGTAACCGTACCAATGACCCGAAAAGTAAATGTGTTGACGCGATACCTGTAGTTGACGGTTGTGCCACTTTCGGTGGGAAGGTTTCTCTTGCGTACGACAGAGCGGACGACAAATACAACAAGGATGAGCAACGCGGTGCCGATTATCGACCCGATCAGTACGAGCAGCCACGGGAAACCTGAAGAGAACAACATCAACTCTACCAAAACCAAGACAACAACACCACCACAGCAACACCACCACAACACCACCACCACAACTACACCACCACAACAACACCACCACAATAAAACAGAGAAGAACAATCCAATAGGTCACCACAGATACCAACGATAAGCAATTAGAGACAACAGTAAAACGTAATAAGAGACACAAATAAGCGACAATAAACAACAACAGCAGCACAAGATTAAAAGAGTGGCATTTGCGACAACAACAACTTAATTGAATAGCCACATCTACCGTTTTCAATGATATGGTGCAGCACCATATTGATATAATGTCGTACACGTGCAAACGGCGATGATAAAGATGGTGAAGGTAAGTATATTGAAGAGGAGTAACGTGCTGAGTATAAAGACAACCACGGTTATGACATTCAAATCAACAACAACAATCATCAACAAGAACAATTATTATATATGATGGATTGATAAGTGTCAGTCAATGCCGAAAAACATGCGATGTAAACGTTTTATTATTGTATTGACATCGAACATATCGAACTATCTACACAACTTTAAATGACCACCATAAAAGCGAACGTACCTGCGTCTTCCAGTTTGTTGCCTGAAATATGAAAACATATAGGCATTATACATTATTAGTAGTGTTGACATGATGTAGTGTTGGTGCTAGGTGGCAATACCTATTTAGAAATACAACATGTGTTACAGAGACCTTATACATACGGACACGAAACAACGAAAATGTAGTTTATGTGAACGTTGTTTCAGTGAACAGATTCTATTTTCCAAATAGATTACAACACACATGTCTACTGTGCGTGTCGTTTTGAAACATACTTACACATGCACACATGCTATTTACATAAGCACTCTTGCAAAAATATACTGATATAACTGAATCAAGTATGTAATACTAGCGCTAATTCCAATCATGTATTCTAGGCTATTAGCCAATCTAGACAACAGCTATGTGGAAGCAGTAGATGAGCGATAACGCCCAGTGCATGCACGACTTACATGACAATCTGAAGCTGTCGAGGTCTACATCCTTGCCAGCTATGGTCAGTCGTCTTTGACTCGTGAAGATTGCGCTCAGTCTCTCCTGGTTAACGGTGTGGACCACCCACAGCGAAAACTCGACAATGACGCTGCCTTCCCTGTCAATTCAAGCATGTCCTGGCATTAAACATTTGTATTAAAATTAATGAACAATGTTCAAGCCAAACATATGTGCATCGACACAAGCCATATCGCAAGTTACTAGGCTAAACAATGAGCCAAGTCGTGCGTTATAATGTTCCAAGTAACGTGTCGCGGGATCATAGTTACATATTGGTTTACAAGTAAGAGAAATCTGATCATTCGTCAGCAACATACCAAGGCTTTACAAAAACTAAGGTTTACCAAGTCATTACTTTGAAATTCCTTCCGACAAAGCGCATTATGTACGCATATGACCTACACTAAATTGCGAATTTGTTAATGGGGCTGATTGAAGTGTTTGACGATTTTCTGTAACGGTAAGCAAACACTTACCTAAACGTTATGTCTGCAACATCTGCCAGTTGTGGTCCAATCTCGTCATGGTAGACTTTCTGCAGCTAAAAAAAATTTTCTATAAGTAAATTCATCACGGAACATCCAGTAATATATTGATTATTGTTATTAGCTGGCTAACTAACTATGCTACATAGCAGGCACACTTTGAGTGTACGACAATCACGTGAGTTGCGATTGCATTGAATCGCATATATGTATTCAGACGATTATTAAAAATATTACAATATAATTTTTTTTAAATAGGCGCCACCGATGGTTAAAAAGTTCTGTATATTTGAAGCGCTACGAAAGCATTACTTTCTGAACCAAACTCAAGGATAATTTCTTGATGCTTAACCAACCTTCTTCTCCACTTCCCTTGCCAGCGTGGCATAATCTGATGATGTGTTGTCGCCCCATACTTTCTTGAACTTGAGATCTGGCACCCGGAACTGTGCACAGTATATCGTAGTCGTCTTTTCTTGAAACATGTGAGCATTTGATTACAACGGTTACATTGCTAAGACTACCTTAATAAGACTACCACGATAAGTATCTATTTTGTGGTATTATATAGTAGGGAATACAAATGTTGAGCGTTGATAGTTGACCAAACCATTAAATCATATATACACAAACTGCTATCATTATCAAATATGCTATTATAATGATACAATGTATTATGTTATGTGTGTCTATGGAAATTACGGTAGCTTAGGCATAACTGTAATAACAAAAACATTTTGTAGGAAAGTCAAAATCAATAATTGCAGGTCGAATGTCATTACATATCAATATTGCAAACTAATTCCGCTCAAGCTTCGTAGTCTACCTTTTTCTAGAATCGTTATGTCGAATATTCCTGTCGTAAGAAAGAACTCAAAGAAAAGGCAAGTGTACCTGATGCTTTCACAGAGTTCGCATCCACGTGGAACCCGGCAAATCTGCCATTGTTGTCCAAAATGGTATCACGAACAATTGACTCAACCGCCACATGATTATCCTTCATCATTTCCAGAACGTAGTTGACCACAATACTACCCGCGCTGCAAAGCATTTCGTTTACTACTGTCATGGCTTCACGTATAAGGAAAATTTACAAATGAAACGTAAAGAGACTTAAGAAATGGAAGAACATATGGATGAAAATAATAGCTAAAACTGGGGGCATGAAAGAGAGAGAGAGAGAGAGATAAGAGAAGAGATAAATACATATATAGAGTTAGGGAGAGTGAGAGAGAAGATATAAATATATATATATATATATATATATATATATATATATATATATATATATATATATATATATATATATATATATATATATATATATATATATATATATATATAGATTGAGAGAGGCACAGAGAGAGGGAGAGTCAGTGAGAGAGAGAGTGAGAAAGGGACACACACACACACACACACACACACACACACACACACACACACACACACACACACACACACACACACACACACACACACACATATATATATATATATATATATATATATATATATATATATATATATATATATATATATATATATATATATATATATATAGATGGATGTATGGATGGATGGATAGATAGATATATAGATAGATAGGTAGATATATATATATATATATATATATATATATATATATATATATATATATATATAGATAGATAGATAGATAGATAGATACATCACAGATAGATAGATAGGGAAAGGAGAAGAGAAGAAATACTGGGAATGAGATAACCAAAAAGGACAAAGAGATACTTGCGACAATATACCTGAAGGTAACATCCAGAATGTTGTACTCTCCGTGTCCCAGCTTCTCGTTCAGAATAGTCT